>CAJVPZ010002049.1:0-13143 GCA_910592135.1 Racocetra fulgida | reverse complement strand
GCAAAGATTTAAATGAATAAGCCAAACCTTTTATCTAGTTATAAAATACTAATGAATGTTACACTATTGTAAAAAATTAGAAGTTTATTTTAAATAGCAATTCGTAAAATCAATAGTAAATTTACAGATTTTTGCGTTATGTGTAGTCACGGCAATTTGAAACGTATAATAATTCGTATATTGTATTATAATTTATTGTAATTAGTATTCTTACAATTTCAAAAAGTAGTTTAGAAAAAATAAATAAATTTGAAAATAAAAAAATAATTTAAGCAAATAAATAAAATCAAATAAGGAAGAATGGAAAAACAGAATTCCTATACTATTTAATGTAATTTCACGGGTGCTTTTATCGGATTTTTTTTATGTAGTAAAAAAGCAATCAGGCATTATTCAATTTTAATTTATTTTGATTCGAAACATGTCTAAGATTTCCATCGCTATTTAGCTATACCAATAATCAGTTCCTGTGTATTACTAGGTGCAGGATCAGGAAAGCGGGAAAAGAAACATTTTGAAAATTTTATCTATAGGCAAGAAATTTAGTCTATTTGCAAAAAAAATTGTAAATTTAGAAAGTTTTGAAGATTTTAGTGTAAAAAACATGATAATTTAGAAAAAAAAATTCTTTTGATTTTTAGAATTTTTTATATTTACATTAAATTTACAAAAACTTACATTCTCAGATTCCAAGATTCCCGCGTGTGTCATGAAATTTGCACGATAATCAATCACATGAATTTACACTGTCTCTAAGTACTGTCTGTAGAATTTTTAGAATTGGATACCGGTTAGGATTATGTAGAGAGATGGCATTAAAAAAAAGTGAGGAGTGGCATAACAGTTCTCTAAACTATGTGCTTATGTGCACATATTTGGTATTTTATTGATAATTTGGTCATTATTTAGTCCAAAAGTTTAAAACTCTTTTCTTAAATTCTATATATTAAATAAATGTTTGTTTATTTATCCGAATTATTTTAGATAAGAGGTGTAACTTTGTTTCTTATTATTTCTTTTGTTTGTCGTAAGTACAGTCAAACCTCTCTATAGTCACCTCCTATATAGTCACAAAATTAATATATTTCAAATTTATTTTTTACCAATTATTTATAACTATATAGAAAAATACCTCTATATTAGTCACACCTCTTTACAATCACGGTTTTTTGTATCCCAAAGGTGTGACTATAGAGGGGTTTGACTGTATATAGGAGGTGACTATAGAGAGGTTTGACTGTATAATAAAAAATGAAATTATGAAATACAATAAGAAATACAAATAAGATACTGAGATATGCGAAACAAACAATTGTAATTAGAGCAATATGTTACGTTAGATTCGAATTATCGAAAGGTTATGTGACTGTGCCTTTGATTTGTGGTAATGCTGGATTTGCTCATACTTTCAAATTTTGATCGGGTTTTTTTTTTTTTTTTTTACGAAAATAATCACAACCACAGATTTCAATGAGCCGATTATTGATTTAAGTTCTACGTGAGTAACCTAAATTTTAACAAAATTACAGGGGCGGAAGCAGGATATTGGCAAGGTTTCTAAGTGTACGGCTCTAAGGTCTTCCACTCCGTTCCCATCCGCTCCAGCCTAATTATGAATTCATTTTCTGTTTAAATTATAAACTCATCGAATTTTGCAGATCTTTTTTTCTGAGTCCGTGAATTCCACGATTATATTATAGGTACGTAGCTACCTTTTTATTCATCATATTTTGTGGAACTCATTTAACAATTACTGATTATTTCTTATTTATTCGTAGATTTTCTTTTTACAGGCTTCTTTTACTAATATATATACCTAAAACTCTAGATTGTTTGCTTTTTTGAAGGAAACTGTAGATTACAATAATAAATTGTTTGGGGACCATAACTTATAACACAAGCTCTAATTTGTTTACTTTTTTTGGAAAAAGCCATTGCTTACAAGTGTAACCTTTTTGATCGTCTTTTTTTTGGAGAACTAAGCCTTATTATCATAAATAAACCTTATAATTGAATAATTTTTTATTTTTTCAGTGACGAAGCAACAAAAACATCGTTTTGACCGTTTGATCTATTTTTATTGATTTACCTAAAAAAAAATTCACATCGTATTTAACCCACGTAATGCTACACGAAAATAATTGTGTCACGTGCATATCTCGAATTCGATGAAGAAAAAAATTCTACGCCATATGTTATTTAACATTGTCATATTATAGTACATATGTCACGTCCAACTACACATGTCATTGTTTTACTGCTCAATTAACTCGTTCTCGGCTTTAAACTTTGTAACGGATGTTTTATGATAGAGTAAGCGAATATAAATAATGTTCAACGGCCCGCCCAAATGGTAACTGAACATCACCGTTATTAACCATCCTTCGTGAAGAATTAATACAGTTTTGAATTGTTTTCTATATTTTATTTTACAGTATAGATAATATTAGAGTTTAACTTATAGACTTTTTTTACTGTAGTACAGTATGTATTTTAATGTCTTGATTTATCAACAACGGTATATATTTCGCTATCTTCTTTTTACGAGTAAAAGATTAATCATTACATTTTCGTTTCATATTCGTATTTAGCTTATAAAAAAACAATATACTTTTAATTTATTACAGATTAATCATGCAATCATGATCGCAATCACCCATATGATCATAGGATATCACATAAGCCAAAACGATGTAATTTTTATTTTTTTAGGACCGGTCAATAAAAATAAAAATGTGGTAAGTGGGTCAAAACCAATGTTTTTCAGCAGTTACTGTATTATTATTCAATAAAAAATCAGCTTAATACTATGTGAAATCACAGGAAATCAGCAGATTTCTCCGACAATTTTAAAGATTTCGAATAAATATAGATTTTACTGATTGAAAAATATGATCGATAGGCAAACCACCATATTTACTGGAAGAAAGTTAGCGTTAGCACAAATATTGATCTTTATTCAATATAAAACTCAATAGAATCTTATAATATAAACGTATTTTTTTCGTAATTGTTCTGATTTTTCGGATCAACAACCTTTACGTTTATGTCGAGTAATACGTACCAGATTAATACAAGTTAAAAGCTTGTAGCTCCTTATAAAATTATTTCCACATGACGAACACAGTAAGTTGTCTGTAAACCATACACTTCGTTTCACTACGTTCCTAGTATGTGTAAAGTGCATTTCATTGATAATTCACATAGGAAGTCCCAAAATTCTGGATTGGAATGCATCGGTATCCTGGTCTGTTGGAAAGGAATTGATTAATTTGACCCAAGATCACTAAAAATTTTATGTTATGAATCAAGGCCATTCATTAAGTAAACAGCTTATAATTCAAATTCGGCAAAAAACTTTTAAAGTGTACGTAATAATGTTCATTAAAATTTTTCATATTGATAGTCTTTGTAATTTACAAAATAAAACACAATTTTAAGATCATAAATAGTCTATAAAAAATTGAACAATTTGATACTTATCATTTCCGTAAAGAAAAATTTTCTTAATTTTAATACAATCTTCGATATTGTTATAAAAAATGTTCGCATAAGAATATTTTTTTAATTATGAAGTTCGATAAATAATTTCCCAACACTTTGAATATTAAATCGAAAATATCAAATCTGGTTTTCTTTTTTAAAAAGTCTAAGTTTTATGAATATATTCTCTTAAAAATTTATTATAAAGAATAACTAGTTTATCAATTGCAAAGTGATTATGTAAATTAAATTGATAGTTGATATAGTCACAATTCTAGGTTATGTAGTATGAATGCTAAAATACTAGCATAGAATATCATTGAATTATGAATTATTGCAAGAAAAATCACATTGTGTATACTAAATAAATTGTGATTAACAAGGCTGTAAATTTCATAATATATAGCAAGTTATTTAAATATCTTTATTAAAATATAAAGGATCCAAATATATGATTTATGATTAAGAATTGTATATAAAAATGTGGGTATTAAATTTATATAGAGTTCGAAATATGTGATCTAAAAAAAAAATACACTTAATAAGTAACAATTAAACTCTTGCTATTCTAATAACAAACTGAGCACATTGACTATTAAACAAATATTTCAAACATATATTCAAATTTATAATTGCATTATTTGTATGACACAAACTGCGATAAAATTATTAAACATTAACGGTTAATTAAGAAATAAATAAATTTAGGATATTGTTATTGCCACACTTTTTAATCCTAACTCTAATCAAACTTAGGTTAGGGTTCGAATTAAAGATTAACTAAAGAGAGCAATAACATAAATAGGAGTGACAATAACAATTCTCTTAAATTTAATATGCAAAATAAGAATTATTTATTACAACTTAATTTTATATTTACTTACTGAAATATAAAAAATTGCGACGATATAGTAACTTCACTACTATATAAATATATAAATTGTAGTACGTAGGAGTATTGGTATTGCTATTCTAAGATAAATGTATCTTTATAGTTATTACGTATTAGTATTAGTATGGATATTTGCCAGGTTATTGGCGTAATAATCAGCCACAGTAATATGCACCAATCAAATTCAGGTACGTAACGTATTAGATCTTTGTTTACGTATCTGATATCGTACGTACGTACTGTACGTATGTACGTTTCTTTTTGAATGAAACATTTCATCTTGCATTTCGCCAACTGTCCTGTACGTTCTTTGTAAGTTCTCAATTTTCTTTTAATTTGTGAATTACAGAGATATACATAACACTTTATATGTAAATAGGAAATGTAGAGACCTTATTAACTTATATAAATGAACCCTTTCGATGATTAGGTTGGGAAGCTATATGAAAATCTTTTTTGTTTGAAGAATTTTTTTTATAAACTGTAGCTATACATATTTGATATTCATTTTGAAACTTTGCCCGAACTTAAGGCCAAAATTTTCTCATTATTTAGTATTTAATTTGAACTTTGATAAAAAAATTATTTAAAGACGTTATGAAAAGGCATGCTAATAGTTCTGTGAATTCGAATAACTGTAATACTATAGACTAGACATTATAAAGAGACAAAGAGATGTACTTTTTTGAAAAATAAAAATACACGAATCGGTAGTAATAAATTTTAAAGAATGGTTTTGTTTTTGTTTATTAAATTTTGTAATTTATTATTAAAAATTTTTTAAATGCGCAAATAACTTTGGCTGATTAATGCGCCACCAACCTGGCACACATTCAAGAGTGCTTATTCACGTTGTTCTAAATGGCACAAAACTTGAGTCGACATGCAGATGGCACGTTAAAGGCATTAGAAAGACTCGTGAACTTACGTATAATTACCCGTACAGAACCCCGTACCAATTAGGCGATAAACTGTCACAAACCAGAACATACAATCCCGAGTTTGATCCGTGGTAAATGCTAAAATTCACATACATATTGCGTTTAATAAATGTAATCAACTTTAAGCATATCATTTTTCAATTTATGTAGTTTCGAAATTGACATGCCATTCGTAAGTTTAAGAGTAATATACGTTAATTTTAGTATCAAAAATTTAATTTTGAAAACACAACTATCCGTACGCTACTTTAAACAAATTAATGCGTAAATTATGTATCTACTATATGCGTAAAAGCATTTCATTGGAAAACATGCATAATTTTGCACACAATATATAATCACATGTATTAAAATTACACTAGCTCTTCAAGAAAAAAAAATTTAGAAAATCCCTCGCCTTCTAATCTTTGGCATTAACGTAAAAAAAATATTTTTCTGCTTACAAGAAACCTTGGGAAACAAATACCATGCACTTGTTCGAGAATTTGTTGATGTGTAAAATGATGCATTTTACTTAACAAGATATAAAATGAACAGATATGCTGACCTCGAATAATTATAATATTTAGTTTTATTATTAAATGTAAATATAAATTCTAAGTTTCAAAATAAATAAACTTTAATGAAATTAAGGTATTATTTTTGTAAAGCATTTTTTCTAATATTCTGCATTCTTTAAAGCTAAGTTGATTATTACAAATATTTAATTCAATTAAGGTAGTGTTTTTGCAAAGAACTTCTATCAATAATTTTACTCCTTCGTAACCAAGTTTATTATAACTAAGGTCCAAAGAAGTTAAAGTAGTATTTTTAGAAAGAACCTCTGCTAGTATTTGCCCTTCCTTAAAGGTAAGCTGATTATCTGAAAGGATTAAATTAGTTAAAGTAGTATTTTTGTAAAGAGCTTCTGATAACGCTTTGATTCCGTCGAAAGAAACATTATTATAACTGAGGTCTAAAGAAGTTAAGGTATTGTTCATATAAAGAACTTCTGCTATCATCTTTGTTCCCTCAAAACCGAGTCGATTATGAGCAAAAATTAATGAATTCAGAGTAGTATTCTTGCCAAGAACTTCTGCTAATATCTTGGCTCCTTTAAAATCAAGATTATTAAATCGAAGATTTAAAGAGCTTAAAGAGATATTTTTATTAAGAATTTCTGCTATCGCCTTTACTCCTTCACGACCAATCTCATTATATCCGATATTTAGAGAAGTTAAAGCGGTATTCCCACAAAGAGCCTCCGCTATAGCTTTTGCTCCTTCACAACCAAGATTATTATTATAAAGATCTAAGGATGTTAGAGTAGTATTCTTGCAAAGTGCTTCCGCTAATGCCCTACTTCCTTCAACGCCAAGATTATTAGAAGAAAGACTTAAGGTTGTCAAAGAGGTATTGGTGTAGAGAGCTTTTGCAAGTACCTCTCCACTTCTAAAATTAAATTCGTTATGACCAAGACTTAAGGACTTTAGAGATGTGTTTTTATAAAGAATCTTTGCAAATGCTTCTATTCCGTTATCACCTAAATTATTTTTGGAAAGATCTAGGGTGGATAAGGTTGAATTTTTATTAAGTGCCTCTATAAATATTTTTGCTTCCTCAAAACCAAGATTACAATTTCGAAGCTTTAATGAAACCAGACCGACGTTTTTACAAAGAACATCTGATAATGCTTTTATAGCTTCAAAACTAAATTCAATGCCATAAAAATCTAAGGAAGTAATAGTGGTGCTTTTATAAAGAAATTCTTCTGAAATTTTCTCCAATATATTACTAGTCATTCTACTGAATTCGAAATACTTGATTTTTTTGCTTGTTCGTGTTAACATTTTAATTAAAGAATATTCGACTGTTTTAACAACGCTATCGTATTTATCACATATTTTATAATATTGATTATAATAAAGTTCATATTCTTCACGATAAAAATAATGTATGATTCCTTTTTTTAAATTATAGCTATTAACATATGTAGCATAAGATGTATATTCAAATAAGAGTTTTAGATTATTGGGAAATGATATATTTAATGGAATTAATTGTGCCTTTTCTTTATCATTTAATGATAAAAAATATATGTTCATAAGTTTTCTATCAATACAATGTTTCAATGGTTCGCTCCATAATATTGGAACAATAATTCTACACCATTGTCGGTTTACAAGAAGACATGAAAATAAATGTCTGGGATAATTTTTAAGGCAATTAAAAATTTCCTCAAGGCATTCATTAGGTAATTTTATCATTTTGAAAGTGTTAAGAGAGGAAATTATGTTAAATATTTATGATTAAATGATTTAAAGGTATTAGAATTAAGGTTGTTTTATTGTCAGGAATACAGCGGGTTATTTAACGTTAATGCTTATCAAAGTGATACAAATTAAATTTTGATGCACCATTAGTTACGCTTTTGATTGACACTATTAGTTTATTTGTACGTACTATATCAAAAATGCAATTTTGACAATCGCTACATTGTGATTGGGGCTTTGCTTATTTGTACCGATAAATATAAATTCCTAATTTTGGTATAGCCAATAAAAATTTTTGCATGTTATCAGATCCAACCTATTCTTGGTTAACATTCCCAACTTTGCGGGTAATAACTTCTATACTATTTTATAATCAGGTTTCTTTCATATGAGTGCTGCAGAGCGAAAAACTGGAAGTGAATATTTAAGTTTTCACTATGGCGAGTTTAGCCCCTGATGAATTGCAACATTACGTATTGATAATCAGTGTTCTTGTAGTAAAAATCAATTAATTAATAGAGCCGATGAACCTAATTTGCATTTCTATATAAAGATGATACTGTACATACTATCGAAATGACTAGAAAACTGATCGTACGCATGATTAATTACGTAACATCAGAATTCATCAGGGCCAAACTCGCCATATTGAAAACTTAAATATTCACTTCCAGCTTTTCTCTCTGCAGCACTCATATCATCTATTATCTTCCTTTATTTTTTATTTTTTATTTTTTATCTAACAAGCAGCTTTACTTTTGTTGGCAATTCAACTGGTTTAAAAAATTCGCAATAATCATTAAAAAGAAGTAAAAAAAAATATGTATACTTAAGTGAAATATAAAGATTCCGGATTAATCCGAGCAATCAGCGCGAAAAAATCTAAATAAAAACCGTGAAATAATCTGAAGTTCCGTGCACAATGCAGTATTTAATGTCGTTATGATCACTGCCCTATAAAAAAGGTTTGTATAGAAATTGTATAATATTTTGTGTTAGACGTGTAAAAATATCTAAAAAAGTGCCATTCTGTCTGATTTTTGACTAATTTTTTTTTATTTCAATTAAAACAAATTTTAGACAGAATGGCACTTTTTTAGATATTTTTCACACGTCTAACACAAATATTATACAAATTCTATACAAACCTTTTTTATAGAGCTGATATTCAAAAAGCGCCGTTAGAAAGACATTCAATTTTTTTTCTTAGATAAATATTGAATAAGAAAAATTTTAATGACATTAATTCCGAATCGTAAAATGTCAAATGTGAACAACTTTGTCGTTTTAAAATATCAAAAACAATGTGCATTTAAATAAAACAGAAATTATTAAATCAAATATCTCGTGACATAATTGTCGAATCCTCGTTGATTCCGTCCCAATGAATGTTATTACCAAAAGTTAGATCTTTCTTACGATCATGATGACTTTAATGCCTCAATTATGATTTTTGACGATATGACGCATCTGCGGATGAATTTGATGAAATAGCTGAATAAAAAATTGCAGTATTGAGAGTGTTCTTTTGTGTTGGGGTATGTATTCACTGAGGTTATAATTTATATCTAATCGGTTTTACAGAATATATCTCTTTTGACAGCACATTTGTACAAAAGGACATTTAATATAATTTTGATTAAATTGTGATAGCTTGAAATCTAGCAATCCAATCTAAATTATTTTAATGCTACAGTAGATATGTTGACTGATTCAGATCAGAAAAAATTGCACTAGCAAAAGGATCGGCCTGGTCGACCGGCTCGAATTTTCTTAAAATCGACCCGGCACACTATTTCTTCATCCGTATGTATCACTAGGCTTTACTCTTCAAATTGAAGGTAGTGATTATAAATTGTTCCTGTAAAGAGCTCTGGTAATGCCATTCCTCCTTTAACGCCAAGACAATTACAAGAAATGCTTAATGATGCCAATGAGATATTTCTATAAAGACCTTTGCAAGTAATTCTACACTTTTAAAATCAAATTGGTTGGTTACAGGCAAGACATAAAGACGTTAAGATTGTGTTTTATAATGAGTCTGCAAATATTATCACTGCCAATATTTATGCTTTCTCAAAATCAAGATTACAAAATTATTTTGGTCCTTGATGTAAAATTTTCAAAATGTTGGTCCTTATACGTAATTATTTTCTTTGAGCCCTTATTTATAATTATTTTCATTGTTCGGGATCTTATATGTAAACTAATTTTCGTATAAAAAATTGAATTTTCTATCTGCACGCTATCTTAATGATACAAATTAATGCGTAAATTATGTATTATTCATATGTATAAAAGCATTTCTTTGGAAAACAGGCCAAAATTACCCTAACTCGTTAAGAATAAAAATTCTTAAAATAGCCTTTGACTTCTGATTTTTGCATTAACGTAAAAAAATTTTTTTTTCTGTTTACAGAAAACTTTGGGAAACGAATATCATGCGCTTACCGGAGAATTTATTGAGGTGTAAAAATGATATATTTCAACTAACAATACTGTATATAAAATGAACAATAATAAACAGATATGCAATGAAACGAATAATTCATGATCTCAAATAAATATAAAAATTAGTTTTATTATTAAATATAAATTCTAAATTTCAAAATGAATAAACTTTAAGACTATTGTTAACTTTTCCCTGAGGTGTTATCACCTAATTATATTTAGAGTCAATCAGATTGCCGAATCTCTTAGAACAAAAACAAAACAAAAAAATGAAAACAAAGCCCATTAAAAACTTTAATAATTCAATATTTTATTATGAAACCTATTGCTTTGACTTCTAAGCAGCAGTCTTCAACATCAAATTTTACATATAAATAGGCTCTTTTAGCCTAATCTAAGGTTAACTTTAATCTCTGATTTTAAGGTTATTTAATTTTAATAATGCCAGATGACATCACTACAGTCGAAATTTGCTATAAATAAAAACTTTTAATAAACTTATTACAGGTTCTGCATACCAATTTCGAACATCTGAGCTATCAATTTCGAACATTTGAACAATCAATTTTGGACATGTGAGCAATCAAATTCGGACATCTGAGCAATCAAATTCGGATATCTGAGCAATCAAATTTGGATATTATAGCAATCAAATTCGGACAGCAATCAAATTCAAACATTTTAGCAATCAAACTTGGACACTATAGAAATTCAAATTTGAACACTATAGCGATCAAATTTGGATATCTAAGCAATCAAATTTGAATACTATAGTAATCAAATTCGAATATCTTAGCAATCAAATTCGAACATTATAGCAATCAAATTTAGACATTATAGCAATCAAATTCGAACATCTTAGCAATCATATGAACGTATGCTGTTGGATATTGTTATGAAAATGGAATTGGAGTTGAAAAGGATGAATGTAAGGCACTCATTTATTATCAAAAATCTGCAGAGATGGGGACGTTATTGGAACGTATAATGTTGGAAATTATTATCAATATGAAATTGGAGCTGTAAAGGATGAAAGTAAGGCATTCATTTATTATCAAAAATGTGCAGAGATGGAAGATGCTACTGGATTGTCAAAAGTAGGAGAGTGTTATCGAAATGGAATCGGAATAACAAGAAATCTAGATAAGGCTAAATACTGGTATCAAAGGTAAACATGGAGTTTAATTTATTCAGGGATGTTGTGACACATCATAATCAAATTAAAAGGTCAGATTTAATTGAGTTGGTCAGGGCTAAAATTATAATAAAGTTAGAATTATAGTTTTAAATCTGATTCATGACTAATTACTCCTGATTTTATGATCACACTAAATTATAATATATATTATCGTATGAGGAAAAAATCGACACGATAGTACGGATATTTTTTTAGAGGAATTTTGCACATAAAGACCAAAAATGAAAAAAATTACGGATGAGAGCCCAAAATACAAATTCTTACATATAACGGCCGAAAATCAAAAATTATGATAATTAAGTGCCTGTCCGATCTCCAGGCGACTAAGATACATGACTTACATAGCATTGCCCAGACAAATATTAGCCGAATTAAATAATTATACAAAACCACGCTAAAATAGTTTTAAGATGCAATTAATTTTTTACACGAAAAAACTAAAGGTACTATTCACGAATCTCGCTAACAAACTTATGGCTTTATGAATTTTAACGCATTGATTAAAAAGATCTTTATGCATAACTAAATAATACAAATAGAACGATATAATATGATGGGTTATTTTGAACATTAAATTCAACACGGCAAAAATTCTTGAAATAAAAGTGAAAGTCAAAAAACTAAAGTCAAAGAAAAGGCAAGTCAAAATGAAAGCCAGAATGAAAGTTAAGGTGAAAGTCGAAGCAAAGAGTGTCAAAGTGAAAGTCAAATTCAAAGTGAAAATTAAAACGAAGTCAAAGCGAGATTCAAAGTGAAAGTCAAAGCGAAAGTCAAAATCAAAGCGAAAATTAAAGTAAAAATCAAAACGAGGTTAAAGTGAAGACCAATTAAAAGTCAAAACAAAAGTCAAAATAAAAATCAATGTTCTAATGTTTATTAAGCATGATAATTTCAGGTATTGCTATTTCCATCCCCTATTTTTGCTAATGCCAATCAATAATTAGAGGTAGAAATGTTGGAGCCCAATCAGATTATGAGGGGTGGAATTAGAAAAAATAGGGAATTCACTAATTTTATTGACAATCAGTCATATATAAAAACTCCGGTGTTACGATCCGGGGGAGAGCTTTACTAAACATGAACCAATTTAGCTTTGATCGTGAACAATATAATGATTGAGGTTGAATGTTTTAAATCATTTAATTAACACACATTATCATAGTTTATAAGGTTTCTCTTTATTAACATAAATCAATACATCGGATTATTAACGACAATACTAATACTATGAACAACTTCCCAAGCTGAAACCTCTCCTTTTTATAATATGAAGTTTTTCCTGTGGCGTTAAGTTCTCACCGATAGATTCTATCCCTCGTTGAGGGTCATTATCCCTCGTTGAGGGATGTTATCCCCCCAACTGTGCCACAACCCATACCAAAATAAGTAATACATAAAATAACAATAGAATAATGATATTAACTAAAAAATATAAAATTGAGCATAACACCGGCTACCATTTTTTCTGGGCGACGCTATGTAAGTCTTTGGCTTAGTCGTTTAGTATAGCTCGGAGATCGGACAGGTCCTTATTTGTAATAATTCATTTTTTGGGCCTTTATGTGTAAATTCCCACCATATAATAACTTATAACTAATTTAATAAATTCATATATATTTAAATTGCCAATTAGGGCGAAAGAATTAACATTAGGTATTATTATATTTGGTATAAACTAGATTGTTATATTGTTATTAATTTCTTAAAAATCTAACATTGATAAATTTATAAATAATTATTAGCTACAAATGAATGGATTCATAATTCGGAAATTGATGATGATTTGAAAAAATTATTGATCGAAAATGAGTATCAGCTATCTTGGATTTCTTATGATGAATTTGAGGATATTGAAGTGATAGGTAAAGGCGGATTTTCAACTGTATATTTTGCTGTGTGGTATGATAAAAGTCAAAATGTAGCAAA
>CAJVPZ010002048.1:0-13144 GCA_910592135.1 Racocetra fulgida | reverse complement strand
AAGTTTTTCATTCAGTTCTCAGAGAATTTATTAAGTGTTCAGTTTAGAGAGGTTCAGTTTAACCAGAGTCGACTGTATATAAAAAAATACAAATAGGTTTGTAAATATTACTATATCTAAAAAAAATATTAAGTTCTAAAGTTAACAAACTAGTAACAATAACAAAAACTTGACTTGAGATATAGGTTAATAAATATCTAAATAAATAAATAGAAAATATTACTTTTTTTTTTTTTGTAATTAAGGTTAGCCTCTTCAGCTTATTACTTTTATTAGATTATAAAATCATATAGAGCCCTTTTTTAAAGGGGCCCCAGACAAGTACATTCTAATAAGTGTATATTTTAGCTATATCTGCGTCTTTTAAGCATCTAATTTAAGTAGTCTGCCTATTACTAGATTTTACATTAGATACTATATCTGAAAAGATTACTTAATAATAAAATACTAATTAAAGTTATTAATAAAACTAGCTAGTATTTTTTCTAGTACCTACGGAATGGTTGTATTAAATTTATTAGTAATATATATTTTTTGGATTATTTTTTATAACACAACCAGGACGGTCACCGATTTTACAGGTCATGTAGTAGCGCCACCAATGTTCAATATGCACAATATGCAATGCAGAGTCAAAATTTTCATAGCGATTGCTCTATGGATCAATACTGATTCGTTTGCAACAATGGCATTACTTATATGACCTGTAAAATTGGTGGTCGCCCTAGTCATGTCATTTTTTATAATAAAAGTTTGTAAGAAATTTTTGATAGAATTGATGTTGGGTAATTGTCGAATCATGATAATACTTTTTTTATAAGCTGTATTTAATAGTATTTATTTATATCAGAGGATGTTTAAAGTTATGTATGTTGTAAACTAAAAATATATAGTTAAATAGTATTAATGTTAGGTTGATATTTGTTACATATTAATGTATATATGTATACTAACGCTGAGATTTTTGGAGTAAGGGATTGATTTATATTGCATAAATTGTATTGTTGATATTTATATGTAAATAGTACTTTTGAATATATTAAAAAGGTAACTTAACCTTTATTTGATTTAATATTTTTGTTTTGTCAGGCAATTCGTCTAAGAGAGGGTTGGGTATTCTAGTGCAGGTGTGTTTTGTGCATAGTTATGTTTTTTGTTGGTATTTTGCGATATATTTATTAGAATTGAATAAATTTAGTACAGTATCATTTGATTTATTTTAGTGAAACGAATCGATTGATACAAAAATTAATTAATTTGGATCAATGCTTAAGAAAAGCTTGGTTTTATGGTGTAGTTATTATGTTTTTTTTGTTGTAGAAAGAGATGAGCAAAATTTAAATGTAAAAAAGAATATTTTAATGTAATATGAATATTGATATGCATAGTGTGTTATAATACGTCTTAATTAAAAAAACATACCACTTTTTAGATAGATTTTTGAAGTTTCAAATATTAAGTTTTTTTAAATATGGACTTTTTTTTAATTATTAGAAAATTGAATGCTATTTTATTATAATATTTGACATTTCCTCAAATGAAAAAATTTGGGAATAGATAATGTGATACAAGTGATTTTATACATAGTAATTAATGTTTTTCTTTTTTTAGTTAGATAGTAGATTATATTGGGTGAGGAGTTATTGTTATTAAATGTTGGTGCATAAATACGGGATGGAATTTGTTCTAGCAATGTTTTTTAATCTTTGATATTCT
This sequence comes from Racocetra fulgida, assembly GCA_910592135.1. NCBI lineage: Eukaryota > Fungi > Glomeromycota > Glomeromycetes > Diversisporales > Gigasporaceae > Racocetra > Racocetra fulgida. The sequence continues at coordinate 11,428 of CAJVPZ010002048.1, read as the reverse complement.
AAAACAACTTCTTCATTAGCAACAAATACGGATTCATTAAGATGAGAAATTTCAATGTTATTCCAAGTGGTGCATCTGCTGAGGGCAACGTAAGCTTGACTGGGTGAGAAAATGTTGTTGTCTAATGCAAGAGATACTTTTGGTAAAGTTAAACCTTGTGTTTTGTGAACTGTAAAGGCAAAACAGTTTTGTATAGGGAATTGAGTACGACAACAATTATTTCCATATATTTGAAAGTAATATGTTTGTTTAACAATATCAATGTCTATTATAGATCCTCTAATAGAAAATGCGATTCGGACGGATTGATTTTCAAGATCTATATCGATAATTATGCCTACGGTACCATTACATATGCCATGGTTGATTAAGGAATTGTTTAGGTATATAATACGTGCACCTGGTTGTAAATGAACTGAATTGGGTAAATTTGTTTTTAGTTTAAACATTTTGTTGGTATGTTCAGTATTTCAGGGTGCAGAGTCTATGTAATCAATCGTTTGTAATATTAAGAACTTGTTAGTAAGGATAGGAAGCAAGTTACAAATCATTTGGTTAATTCGTTGGGCGTTTTCCTTAAAGCCTACAATGTGGGTTATATGAAGAAGTATGTCTGTCGTAGAGCGTATTACAAATTGTGAGTAGCGTTGGTGTAACATATTCCAGCTTTCAGTAGATATTCTGCCTATTCGTACTTCTTTTAGAAGGCAGAAGAATTGGATATCATTATTTTGACGTTGGGAGGTTTTTAAAAATAAAGGGTAGAATAGTGACCATGAAGCTGATTGAAATACTGGTTGTCTAGATATAGGAGGAAGTTGAAAAAGGTCGCTAACAATTATTACGTTAATCCCACCAAAAGCAATAACATTATTATGTAATTTTGCAAATAGGTTGGATATATAATCTAATAGTTCGGCAGAAACCATTGATATTTCTTCGATTATTAGTGTGTCGATTTGTTGTAGATGAGTTTGGAGTTCTCTGTTAGTAAATGCTTTCGACATGAAGCCCAATTGAGTGGATATAAGATGTAATTTGGAATGTATCGTTTTTCCCCCTATATTTTGGGTTGCGACGCCTGTTGGGGCCAGTAATAAATATTTTGACCTTCTTTGATCGAGCATTTTTTTTATCATGTAAACTAAATATGATTTTCCGGTTCCTGCAAATCCTGTAATGAAGTAATAAGGCCATTTAGTAGTGCCGTCAGCTTTACCTATATACACAGTAATAGTTGATAAAGCGTTATATTGGTCTTGTGGTAATTCAAGTGTGGCAGTAATTGGTAATATGTAAGGAAGAAATTTTAAATTTTCTAATTGGGTTTAAATGATTTGGTGAAGGTTTGTGGATAATTGTTCGCTCAATGATTGTAGTAACCTGTCTAACATTTTAATAAAGTAGTTATTTAGGCGAGTTAAATGAGAGTGATGCGTGGTTGTGGTTTGATTTTGTAAGTCATTTAAGAAGTTTGGATTTAGTGATAGAAATTTTTCATAGTAAGTTTGGTTTGGATTACTTTTGTAGTCCGATTCACTCTTTGCAGGATGGTTTAGGAGTAATTGTTGATAAAAGTAAAGTTCATCATCTTCGATTTTGAGTAGGTGATATCTAATTATAATTTCTTTTGTACGTTTTATAACATAATTTTGTAGTTGGTCACGTTGAATAGAATGTGTTGTTGTAGGTCAGGAAGGAGTGATAGAATATTGTTCGAAATATTGTGGATAGGTAAGGTTTTCAAATTCGGGAGTTTGGGGACGATGCATATATTTTATAATAGTATCATCGTAATAAGGGTTTTCATCGTCTTTGTCTATTATATGAGCGGAAAGTATCGAGCATGTTCTGATAAGTGGAGGATCGGTAGTGAGAAATTTAACAGTAGATGAGGAATTACATATTTGGTGGCCTAAGAGTAGGAACATGAGTTCCATCGAACTGAGTCTTCGTGCGATGATGTGTTCTCTTAGAGAATTGTTTTCGTATATGTTGAAAATATGAGAAGGTTCTGTTTTAGCAATGTATTTTGCTATATAGTATGCAAATCCTTTGTCCGTTATATATTGTGCATTCATATATGCATTCCAAATTAAAAGTGTTTGAGCATGATATGGGATAACTCAACTGTCGGCTTCTGTTAAGCATTTGTAAATATAATGGCAGTTTCCTTCTTCATAGTGTGTTGATTCACTATAAGGACAGGAAAACTCTTTTTTGCACATTTGTGATAAGAGGGTTGATGCTCTACATTTTTAATTACAGGTATGTATTTGGTTTGCTGTAACGGCACTGTAGAGTTCAGGTTCATATAAGGGGTCTGGCATGGTTAATCGTATTATATCGTTTTGAATCATAATTTGGATGGTGTTAGTTGTCCAATAGCAGCTGTGAGTATGGGCTGCACCTCGATTTTGGAATTCAACTCTGTCAAAGAAATTAGTAATATTGCCGAATCCTGTTAGGTTTAGTTTTTGTAAAGTTCTTTTTTTAACAACTGAAATCTGTGAACGAAATGGTTTGTGCAGTGAAATGGTCTATTTGTTGATAATGTATCATGATTATTACTATTAGAAAGTATAGTACGAAGATGGGTCCAACGGCTTTCAGCTATATTCAAGGTTATGAATAAAGTCAGTAGACTAAATTTTCGTATCATTGCGTTTAGGTGAAGTTGTTTTTGGTAAAAGTAGATATCTCCTGTACGTATGAATGATGGAATAGGTATGGTTATGTTTTCACTAATAATATTATTTGAAGTATAAGAACTTGGTTGAAGTAGATCTCGTCCAGAAGGAAGATGTCCACTATTAGGAAGGTTTAAATTTGTGGCTCGAAGTATTCGTTGCGTGTTTTGATAGTGTCTTAATTTTTTCAATTGAAGGTAAGACCAAGAAGGCTAGTAGTTATGTAGTCTCCATCTTGGATCTATATTAGTTAACCGTAATTTAATATATTTGCCGTAGGTTTCGTCACAATTTTCATTTTGTGATATAGATCGGTCTGAAATATCATAATAGTGACCTTTTCCATCTGTAAATAGATCTGGAAATAGTAAGGGCTCTAGGTCAGGGTCATAGGTAGAGATGGGTAAACGTAAGTTGTTGTTTTCTTAGACGAAAGCAGCCATTAATCTGGTATAATGAAAATCTTCGTTATGAACTTTGTTTGGAGAATCGTAATTAGGTACAATTATTTCATAGGAATTAACAGAAGGAAATTTATTATTTGTTTGGGTGTGTTGTGCTCTTGGAAAAGGGCCGATTTGGTTTTGATATGATAAAAGGTTGGAGAATGGGCAAAGATATGGGTTATTTTCAGCTAACCAATTAGCAGCACATTTTAAGATTTGATCTTCAGTTGGGGTAATGGTGTTGTTATCATCATTATTCGGATTTAAGAAGGCGCCTAAAGTACCAGAATATAATACATGAGCTCTGATTTTGCGTGAATAGCCCATGATACCAGTTAAACTTCTGTATTCCACGTAAGGGTTACTATTTGGTGTTCTACCTAAAGAACAGTGTAGATATACAGGTGATAAGGATTTTCTTTTATGTGAAGGAACAGAAGTAATTTCTTCTGACATGGGAGAAAGGTAAGGGAATAAAAATCTTGTTAAAGAGTTTTTACAAGAAGTACAAGTAGCTACTCTAGGTTCAGCGATACGATTGATGTTAGGATTAAAGAGTAAAGCAACACTGGGTATGTGCTGTTGTAAAGGGTAAGTAATTGATAAATCGTAAAAGATCCAAGATGCCTTTTCAAGATATAAAAGTGTTCCGCAATATACACAAGCGATTCAAGGCTATTGATTTAAAATGTTGTTCTGAAATTTATCATATAATCTTTGGAGGTTTGGTGAGAGCCTTCAATAAGTATGGGTTTGAGGGTCGTTACTAAGTGAGTTGGATGATGTAGAATTATTAGAGTCGTTAGAGTGTGATGGTGGTTGGGAGGATGCGAAATTTGTAGGATTATTAGAATCGTTAGTTTGAGATGTTGGTTGGGAAGATAAGTCTATTAGTGATTCGTATTCATCATCGAATATATATATGTTACAGAGTTGGTGCGTCATTTTTTTTAAGTTTGAAATAAAAGTTTTTGTTTTCTGTAGATATAGTAACTGATTTGAGGTATATTAAATATATCATTTTTATTATAATATGAATATGGAATGTGATGTATTATTATTTAAAGTGCAGTATTATTATTTAGAGTGCAGTATTATTATTTAGAGTGCAGTATTATTATTTAGAGTGCAGTATTATTATTTAGAGTGCAGTATTAATAAGATCGGTAGTAAGTATTTAAAAGAATATGATGAAAATATAAGAAAGTTTGTATTTAATTAAGTTTGAATAAATAAATTAAATGGAGTTAAAATTGAATTTAAAGTAAGATGTGAGTATGGGTTTAAATTTTTTTTTAATTTATTTTGAGAGATAAATTATAATTTCGCTGAAGACAAAATGTGGTTTAAATATTGTTTTTTGGTGGATAATGAATATGTAAAATATTTGGCTTTAGGTACGTAGGTTTTCGAAGAGATATTTAATAGATGGTTACCATTTTAAGAATTATTTTTATTGCAGTTAATTGAATGTAACTTTTTAAGAATTATTATTATTGCGGTTAATTGAATTTTATTTTTTAGGAAGTATTTTTTTTTATTGAATTTAATTTTTTAGGAATTGGTATTTCTGAATATGGATTTCAATATACAACGATAATGAATATCGATTATATAGTGTTGCCAAATTTAAAATTGGAAACAAATTTAGAAATTCACTATAATTAATTATTTCATATAAGATAGTAATTAAATTTAGAAGTTTGTTGAAAATCTATTGAAATGTAACTAAATATGAAAAAAGAATATTAAGATTTCAATAACAAGTTATCGATGTAAAAGGAAAATGGCGGTGCAATATAAATGTTAGACTTTTTAGGATTTTTAGGTGAATGCAATGCAGCATGATGCAGTATTGGTTGTGTAATATATATAGTAAATTTAATATATGACTGATTATTTTGTGATAGCAATAGTTCTTTGTTATTTTGTTCTTTTTTATACTAATAATATATACATTTATTTATTTAGTTTAGTAAAGAAAATAAAAGCAAATGCACTTTTTTAAACGTGTCTTTACGTTCTGTAAGGTGGGTTAAAAAAAAATACTAAAAAAAAAAAAAGAAAATCAATCTTTGTTAGGTTTAGGTTCTTTGATCATTTTGCGAGGCTTCGACTTGGTCTTGTAGGGGTTGTTGAGGGGATATATTTGGAATCAGGTTGACTTCTAAGGCTGTAGAGACACCTTGATTTTGAGGAATGGAAGTTGCATTCATGTTGGTTAGGGTATTGCATCCTTTTTTTGAAGTGTTAGAAGTGGCACCACGAGGTTGACGATTAGTTCTTGCTTGCATATATCCAGGGATAGTGGTTTGTGATAGCTACGAAGGAATAGCAGATTGGTTGTTTGAATTGTTATGGTTAGAATTAATCATAGATAGGTCTTCTAAAACCAAAACGTGTTTTTTTGTAGTTGCTTCGTAAGTAATGGTGCCAACCAAGATTGCTATAGTTGATCGAAAATTTTGGTTAATTGTGCCTGTTTTATTGAAGAGGTATTTATTATTAACGTTATATCTAGTTTTGACCCAGAAGCTTGATGGTTCTTTGTCTCCAACTTTTTCTTCAACATAATACTCAAGAATTAAGTCGTCTTCGACATTTTTAACCGTTTGGTTGGTGATACTGACAATGACTAAATTTATGCCCAGTGCAGGCATATTTTCAAAGTCAAAATCTGTAAGTTTAATAGATGTGGCACTGACCTTATTAAGGAGTTTTAATAAAGAGGTTAAAGAGATGTTTTTTTTTTTTTTTTTAACAAAAAAAAAAGAGCTCATACTGTATAATAATTTTCATGTCCAATGAACTTTCTTTTTAGGTATATAACATCACTGTTTACAAATGATTCAATAGAGTGATTGTTGGTTTTGTTTAGTGGGACGAAGGCTTCTATATTTAGGTATATAATATCAGTAGGGTCGTCTTTTTTTAATCTAACGATACTGTTAATCTCTTTGATAGCAAATTCCTGAGTGAGTCATTCTGTGCACGAGTGAACAAAACAAAATGCTGATAATTTAGCAGGCATTTTTGTTTAAAGATTTGAAAAGAATAGATAAAAAAAAAAGTGTATTTATAAGATTTTTTTATTTTTTTTTGTTATAATTTATTAATAGTTATTCATAGACGCGAATGATATTCATAGATGCGAATGATATCTTGTATTTACAGTTTTTATTTGCATTCGTAATGTTAGGAATCGACTAGGGCGACCATAAAAATTACGGGTTATGTGAATAGCGCCACTGCCGCAATTGCATGAGATTCAAAAATTGAAATTCGGCACGCATTTTCTCTTGAACTCTTTTTTCCTTTATCAATAATGATTGCAATTTCGACTTTTTCTTCGACTTTGAAGCTTCATGCAATTGAGTGACTGATAAAATTTTAATTCACTATATAGAAGTTTTAGGCATTCGTAAAGAAGCAGGATTGCACATTGGCATTCGATCTTTAAATTCTCCTGCCCCATAAACATTTTTGATTAAATCATTACTAAACTTTAAAATCGGATAATTTGCTTCATCTCAGCAACAATTAAGGGTGCTCTCAAGCATCTATCAGTGTAATTAGCTAGCTATAGAGATCGTGCACAAATACTACACAACTCTATGATAAAAAAGATGGTCTCTGACCATCTTTTTTTTCATCGTGATAATGAACTCGCTTGACAGAATAATTTATTTTCAACTAATTAAAATTGACCCATTAATTTAGATGCTTGAGAGCACCCTAAGACGGTAAGTATTTAATGTAATATTATTTATCAAAGTATGGAACACCCAAATAGTATGGGTAGCATCCCAAAGGAAACATGAAGCAAGATTTAACTTTACAGAACAGTATGATACTATTCATCATATAGTTTTGAGATATTCCAAATAGTTTGGGTAACATCGCTAGATGCGAGATTGGAAATTTTGTTTAGTAGTTGTATCGTTGGTTTAGATAGTCTTGTAAATAGAAGAATCGCTTTCTAATGAATAACCCGATTTTTTTTTTTAACTATATTTAAATTTGCTTGATCCAAGCCATCTTATTTAAAATATTAGATTCTGTATCATTTAAAATAAAATGTCTAGACTAATGTAATGTTAGAGTGTTTGTATCGGTTAATAATGAAAGATCTCAATAAAATAAATTGATCGAAGCTCAGTACACGATTGTTAAAGTTTTTAAACATTAAAGGCTATTCATCACGTAATTTAATATATTAAGACCCATAATTTGCAAGAGTACACGATTTAAGTTAGTTCAATTGAAATTCAACTTACCACTCTAGTAAACTGTTATTAATTTCTCATAAATAACACTCTTTAGTTCTAGTTTAAAAGAAATTCTTTTGTCGCTCATTTTAGGGTGTTGGGCTATATGTAAAATGATTAATATGAAATTGTTTTGTAATTATTAATTGCTTTTGTTCACTCGATCAAACCAACTCATTACGTTTAATAACTGTTTTGCATAAAATTTATTAATTATGATTAATATATTAGATAATTGCTTTTGTTCACTTGATCGAACCAACTCACTATGATTAATATATGAGGTAATTGCTTTTGTTCACTTAACCAAACCAACCCATTACGTTTAATAACCATCTGTTTGTTATAAAATTTATTGAATTTTTGTAATTGTTCTGTAAATACTTCAAATAAAATTAACTAATTTCGATTAATATATTAAATTTTGTAATTGTTGTTTCACTTCAAATAGATTAGGTTGAACTAACCGATATTGTACACTTAAATTAATAAAACTGTTAAAGCCATATCTCGAGTTTATTAAAAGAAACAAAGTTAATGTTTGAATTAGCACGACATACAATTGTCTATCCAATTATTGTTTAGACTTATGTGATTTCGAAAATTTTTATTGTTAAACAATGAAAACTTTTCGAAATCGTATAAGTATAGAGACTCTAGTCATGATTATTTCAACAATAAAACATATATCAGCTCTCTCTAATAAATATCAAGTCCAATCTACTATAAAAAATGAAGGCACCACAAATTTGAAACTATACCTATACCTGAATCATAAGCATCTAAAGCCTATTAACATTAAGCTTATCTACAAATTATTTTACAAAGATGATGTGTTCTAGTTGCAAAGTTAATCGTTTTGAAGATCAATTCATTTGGGGAGGTGTTCGCCACAAAACTTGCAGAATATGCAAAGAAAGTCGAGACTGAAGTAAAATAAAAAAATTGCTAGTTGTCACAAATTCAACTATTGAATTGGTTAAAAACCCGAAAGCCTTGACCATGATAATATTCGGGAAATGGATACCGGTAACACTGAACGTATTGAGGTTGATTGTCTTGACGTGGGTGATCTAATTGAACATGAACTCGAAAATCTTACGGCTAATGCAGTTTATCAGACTCGTTTGTTAGTGAATGTGAATATAACTCCAGATATGATGACAAAGGAAGTTGCTGCTCTTGTAGTTGCTGAAATAGAAGGTGGTGATGATTATTCATGGAAATAAGTCGTGATTTCAATTATCATTATATATTATATTATTATTATTATTATTATTATTTTTTTTTTTTTTATAATCTCAACATAGCCGTGACAATTGCTTGACTAAATATATTATTGCAGTTTTTTAGACGCCAAAATGTCTAAGAAGTTTGGTGATAAGATTGGAACATTCTATTATATATGTTGTCAATCAATTGAAGCACAGAGAAAATATAAAAATTCCAACCGTAAACGACGAATTCATTATGATTGCAAAGGCAAAATTACAGTTAAGGTTGATATGGATCTTGGTATTATAGCGGTGGACAATTACCATGGGCTCCTGCATCCACGTCCTGATATTTGTGCTGAAATGCCTGATAAATTGCGAAAAGAAATTGAAAAAAATTCGCACCTTACCACTATAGATCTCATGAATCACCTACGGCATCGAGGTTTCGATACTACAAATTTTTCACCAAAATGGATTTATTATTGAAAGTCTATTGCAGGTAGTTATAAAACTTTTTAATTTTTAACAAAATTAACAGTAATTTTTAATCATGCAATAATTATTAAGTGCTTAAAAATTACTATTAATTTAATAATTGTCGAAGATAATTCGGAAATCGGATGATGCTAAAATTTGGGTCTTGATTTAAAATTATAAACTCTACCTATATTCTCTTATTATAAACACTAATCTTAAACCCTAACCTAACTCATATTAAAATAAGTAAAAATTTTAGCATAATCCGATTTCAGAATCATCCTGACGACAATTCATTTTTAATTGTCAAAAATTTAAAATTATTCTTCACCAATTGCAGGTTAAAGACTTTTTCAACGTCATGAAAATCTGGTTGAATCGGCACGTCTGCTACTTGAAGAACACAGTGGTCAAGGTTTTCATCAGTGTTTTGATATACAAAATTCGGAGTCTACGATTATCGCATTTACAACCCCACTATTAGATGAAATTAATAATCGCAACATTAATATTAGTAAAATTTATATGGACGCGACGTATCGAACTGCAAAAAGGCATTACGAATTATATGGTATAATAGCAGATATCGATGGAACTGGATTTCCAATTGCTTATCTGCTATTTGATACAGCAAAGACAACAGATCAGAATACTGATAGATGCAAACACAGCGAAATCTTGAAAAAGTTATTGGAAGCCGTAAAAGCACGTAATATCAACCCTTCCTTTGTGTTTATGGACAAGGATTTTGCAGAAATTAATGCTGTAACGGCGGTATGGGGTCATCAGTAGTACAATTATGTACTTGGCATATCAGACGGGCTCTAAAATTTAAGCTTAAAGAGAGGGCTAAATGATCAAGTAGGGCAGGATTACTAAATGTAAATTATGACATCAATAGTGCTGCCAATGAATTCAATTTTATAAACCCTACTTTTTATCCAAGCGAAGAAGATAGAAACCCGAATACGTACGTTATATGCCCAGAGGTAAGGATTGAATTTTTTTTTTAGCTAACTGATCAGTTAACTAAAATTATTAGTTGATATGCATGGGTGTCTAAAATATCTCTCTTATCGAAATCTAAACGGCGAAAAGAGATTTGATTGTCAAAATATTAAAAACATTTAGTACGTTGAAATTATTTTATAAAAAAAAAAAAAAATTGAAAATATTACAAACATTTTGACATACCGTCTGCTGTAGATTATCCATACTTTCGACATCCATGTATAGTTGTTGACTAACCAATTAGTCATTTGATAGTTAAACTAACTAAATTTCTTACCTAAAGGTGCATCAAGAAATAATTTTGAATATAGTACAAAAACACTTTGACCTCCATCCGCTTATACCAGTCGATAACCAGAGAAATGTTTGGTCACCAGAGAATATAAGACAAAATGCTGTAATGGAGATGTATCAGTTTTGTGTTGCAAATTCATTGCAGCTACTATGGGCTTATCTCTGGACCAACTGGTACTCTCCATAACAATGGCATCTGTAGGTGCGGTCAACTAAACACACCATTCCCTTTAGTAAAACCACCATGAAAATTGAAGCACATTGGGGTGTCCTTAAGCGGTATTACCTACACCGCTTTAATCGACCTAGGCTAGATTTACTTCTATGGACGCTTTTTAGGAAAGTAGTTCTGGCTCAGAAAGAACGATTCTTTCAGATTTTGAATGGTATAGTAGAACCGTGGTGGTGGGGAAGCTTTAAAAGGGAGTAGAACTACGCTAGTGCAAGCGACAAACAATGAGCAGCGATGCATAATAATTTTAACGACGGCAAGAGAAAACGGTGCATTAATACGCAAATGGCAGATTCAGCTAGTTCATATTTTACTGATACCACTCGGTGGGTCTGCAGTTGTCCTTCCTTTGTTGGTGGTTGTTTTTTATTATGCAAGCATTTAGTTCAGAGAGTTGTAAATTTGCCTAATAGGGATCGTCAAAGGTTGATTAGAAGTAATTTTGAACGCCGTACTATGCCGCTGTTCCTTGTTATAAAAGATTTTATAAATGAAGATGTTACGAATAGCACCTTATCTGCCTCATCAGCAACATCTATTGAAGTTTTTGAAACTCACAATATTGATGATATATCTGATAATAATCTTGAAAATCAAGATGATGCTTGCATTTTCATTGAATCAAACTGGCCTTTGTTTGAACAAGCATTTAAACGAGCCCGCACTGAAAAATTAGCCAATAATTGGAATTATGTTCATGCAGTCATGAAGTGTAATAAATTATTGCAAATAGAAGAAGAAGTGCAGGCAGTAGAGCAAAAGAGGAAACGGCAAACTACCTGGGCTCCAGAGA
>CAJVPZ010002047.1:0-13145 GCA_910592135.1 Racocetra fulgida | reverse complement strand
ACTATGTAATAATTGTTGAATTATGGCATTTAATATGTCAATTTTATTATTATAATTAAATTAATATAATTAGTATCGACTTTATAATAAATTTAGTAAATAAAATTTAATCAACTTATAAAATTCGATTAATCAAATTATCAAAAAATTCGTCTTAAATTTAACTGTCGAATTTTAAAATTAAGATAACTAAGTGACTAATAATTAACATATACTAACTAAAAGGTCAATAAATAATAATGCAGTATATAGCTTAAATATAAACAAAATTAAAATTCGATATAAATTCGAGTATTTATTATATTAAAATTACATATAATTTTCCTATTAATTGGCATTACAGCAATATATTCTTTTAACCTTTTTTGTATGCTAGTTTATAAGGTCCAGGTACAAATCGGTTCAAAATTTGATGAACTGGTATTATACAATCATGACTAATTGAAAAAAAGTCTTTAGTCCAAAGTTCAATATTGCATAATCGCTTTTCTTCCTCATTCATTCCAAAATAGAACTTTGTAGAACTATTAGATGCTAGTTTATACCAGCATACAAATGCTAGATTATGTTCTAATTTATGATTGTTAATATTTACTATATGTCGAATGAAATATTGTATTTAGCCAACATATGTATCACAAGAAGCTTCATCTTGATTAATAAAATTTGCCATTATAAAGGAGCTTCTTGTATGTCGCATTGATATAGTTGACTCAAATACTTCTGAACCAATTCGCAAACGGTCGAATTGGTCTCCAAATAGATTAATTAATATTGAACTTTCATCCCTAATACCACCGAATGGTATCTGGAATAAATGTTGAGGATAAGATGCTGAATAAAATTCCAATAATATATTTAATATATCATTAGACATCATTATATGAATTTTTGAAGGAATCAAAAATTCTTTGAGAAAATCTTCAATATCACTAACTGAACTTGTTTCAATGCTTCTTGACATTTGAAGAAACCTTCATAACTCATCAGTTTCAAACTGGTCTGATGCTGCTAAGCTTCCAACTGTTTTTTTTACTAAAAGCAAATTAAGCCATCTCACAGTACCTGATTGATTAATTAGGTTATTAACCATAGAGTCTTGCATAAGCTGACACATTAATTCTGGTTCAATTTGCTGATGACTATTTGGAAGTGAACTAAGGTAGCCATTCATTCTCTCAAATGAGAAGCACCAAATTGCATAAAGTAGTTTATAGTCAAGGCAATATTTATTAATATAAAGTGCTAGATAAAGATTTGGTATACTATATTTTTTACTATATTCTACTTCAATTTGTTTAATAAGTAGAATAAACTGGTTATATGCTTCTTCTAACACAGATATATCAATAATTTGACAGACCAAAATTGCACTAATGCGTACAAAATTTATAAGAATTCTTTGATTTAGTGCCAAAAGATAGTCTCACAGACAGGGTGTTGCATAAATTAAAATAAAAGTTTTCTATTCATCAGCAGTAAAATTAGCAAATTCTTTACCACAGTTTACCTTTCTTGAAATTTGGCCAATATCAGATAGGACCTGAATTTCTGATATTTTTTTTGAATTTGCTTTAATTAGTTTGCAATGATTGATCTATAATCATTTTACAATGTTGGACTAAGTCATGTTCGATAAACCATTTATCAATATTATCTATACCTCCAAAATGGTGATGTTTATCCTCATATTGTGCTTTTTTTTACATCAATAGCAAGATACTAATTCTGAGGTATAGCCACAAAGTTTTTGAGCTGCAGGTATATCACATGAATATAAATTAATGCTGCCTGGATTATCTTTTCAGATAGGTTTTCATAAGTTGAAATTTGAACACCATTTCAAAATTGGTGTAGTTTATCAACAATCGGCACAAGATAGTGGTTGATATAATGCAAATAAACTTTATTTGGATCTGGTAAAATATTAAGAATTATTATGTTTTCTGCTTTAAATCGAAGTTCTCTAAGTAGGTTAAAAATAGCTATATAGATTATACTAGTACTATATTAAGTGCTATCAAATGGCTGAAACCAATCCAAATTTAATATAAAGCTGAGATGTGTATCTGCTGATTCTTGTATAAGAAATCAGCCACCAATTGATTCTTTTTTAGCAAAATTTTTCCAAATTTAGCTATCATAAATATTAGAAAGAATGCCTTCAGAAACATTACAATGGATCTATTTTCAGCATAATTGTTTAAAATTTGAACACATATACATTTTTGCAAGTTGACTTTTGATACTTGCAAAAGGATAAAGCAAAATCAGCTTATTAAGAATATTTTTTAGATACCGATTTTGTATTGCTAATACTAAACTACATATAACTATCTGCCTGAATCTAATTATATTTAGAAATTTAATATAGCTATTTTTTTTATTAACAATTGTTCTTTATTATTCTAGGAATTAACAACCTCCTTTTCAGTATATAATTTGTTACAATTTGGACAAACTGAATATGTTATAATGTTGTCGATTTTGAGATGTTTTCAAAGCTTATGCATTGAGCTTGAAAAAGGATATTCTATAGAATAGGTGGGCAAACTCCGCCAACTTTGCCAGCTCTGATAATAAAAATTAATAATTACTAATTATTAGCGAAGCTTATTTCTTATATTGCCCACCTATTCTATAGAACATCCTTGAAAAATTTTGAAATATATTTTCATCACCAAACTCGCATAAAAGTTGTCAAATATATTTGATCAAAACTTTAGTAGCCTCTTCAGACACTTTAAACTAGCTTTGATAATTTAATAGCCAAATTAATATATCATCAAAAATAGTTGATACTCTAGAGCTATATTGAAATTCTTTTTCATAATCAATATCCCATGCTGAATAATCTTCAAATTCATTAATATTACTATATCGAATTTTTTTAGCCAATTCTTCAAATAATGAACCATCATCATCATCACTATTATTATAATCCAGTATGATATTATTGTCACTACTTTCATCATCTGAGGTTGTAGTCGATTCTTCTAGATTCACAGCTTTCATTTTAGCAGTTGATATTTGATGACTTTTCTTGGTAAAAATGATAAATCATCTATATCAAGGCTAGATGAAAGTTTATTATCAAAGCCAGATAGAAGTTCATTATTTAACCTTGATTCAATTGTTGTTACTGATTGTTGACTTAGGCCACTTAATTCTGAATCAATCCAGGTTGTCTTAATTCATTAAATCCTGTTTGAAACTGTTTGCTAATAGCTAAAGAATGTCGATTTTTGGTATGAGGATCAACTAATTTGCCATTACATTTTTGGCAATAGCAATTATAAGTTGAAGTAGATGATAATTAGTTAGCCAAATTGGATGAATCTTGGTTAATAGATTTTAAAATGTTCTTTGCACTTTGTTTTTGAGACATTTTAAAGAAAGAGATTGAGAGAGAGAAAGAGAAATTGAGAGAGAGAAAGTGAGAGAGAAAAAAAGAGAAAGTGAGAGAAAGAGAAAGAGAGAGAGAGAGAAAGAGAAAGAGAGAGATTAAGAGAAAGAAAGAGAGATTGAGAGAGTGAGAAACAGAGAGAGAGATTAAAAGACAGAGAGAAAGATTAAGAAAGAGAGAGAGAAAAATTGAAAGACAAAGAGAGATTAAGAAATAGAGAGAGATTGAGAGACAGATTGAGAGACAGAGAGAGAGATTGAAAAAAAAGAAAAAGAGAGAGACAAAGAGAGAGAGAGAAAAAGAGAGAAAGAGATTAAGAAATAAAGAGAGAAAGATTAAAAGAGATTAAGAGACAAAGAAAGAGAAATTGAAAGGTTGAGAAATTAAAGAATTGAGAGAAAAATTGAGTAGTAGTTTGTAAACAAATAAGTTACTATCATAAGCAACAAGCTGTTTTTATAAAAGTAGTACATATTTATAAGAAATTTATTTTTTATATTATACTCTACTATGACACTTTTTAATTTGATACTTGATTATAAAGTTGAATGTGGTTTGATTTTTTATTGTAAAGCTGATTATGATATGCTTTAGTTTGATATTTTGATTACAAAGTTGAATGTGGTTCAATTTTTTATTGTAAAGTTGATTATAATGCACTTTAATTTGATATTTTATATAAAGTCAAATGTGGTTTGATTTTTTTATTGTAAGCTAATTATGATATGTTTTAATTTGCTACTTGATTAAAGTTGAATGTGGTTCGATTTTTTATTGTAAAGCTGATTATGATGTGCTTTAATTTAATAAGTCAAATGTGGTTTGATTTTTATTTTATATAGTTGAATATAGTTTGATTTTTTCTGATTATAACATGCTTTAATTTGGCATAAATTTTATTATGAAGCTGATTATGTAGTCGAATATGGTTTGATTTTTTCTAGTAAAGCTAATTATGACATGTTTTAATTAATACTATTATAAAGTAGAATATAGTTTATATTTTATTATAAAGCTAATTATATAGTTGAATATAGGTTGATTTTTTATATAAAAATGATTATGATGCACTTTAATTGAATATAGCATAAATTTAATTATAAAGCTGATTACATAGTTGAATATGGATTGATTTTTTATGTAAAAATAATTATGAAATACTTTAATTAAATACAATATGAGTTTTATTATGAAGCTGATTACATAGTCAAATATGGGTTAATTTTTTATGTCAAAATGATTATAATGTGCTTTAATTGGATATAGTATAAATTTTATTTTTTATTTTTTTTTAAAGATGAGGTTGTACCTCGTGTCTTTTATTAACACAATATGCTGTTTTACAATTTTATTCAGATTTATATACAGAACTATATATTAAAAGATCGTGAGACTTAGACTATTTATCTAGATTTCCTCAGCGTAACCATCAAAAAATCACAGGCCAAAAAATCTTTAAGTTCATTTAGGTTAGGGTTAGGGTTAGAACTAAGGTTAGGGTTAGAGAAGGTCTTATAGTAAAATCGCTCAAAGAAAACTTTTTGTTAGAGCACTAATGATAGTTTCTTATGCTACTTTTTAAGAAACATGCAATTTTTGACGAAACGAACATTTGTTTTGAATTTTCCTGATTGTGCAATATTACACCTGATCTTGCGATCTGATTGGTTTGCGGCACAAAAAAAATCACGTGTCTGTAATTTTTTGATGGTTACACTGGGGTAGTTATTTATCTATAATCTAATTCCTTATCTAAACCAACTGTGTCCTGTTCATATATAGTTAAGATTTTTTTTGCACTTCAAACTATTCTTATTAGTATTCTAAATATATTTCACACATTATTCACTTAAGCTACAAATATACTTCTAAATAGGTATTGTAATTAAGACTCTGTAATGGAATTACTTCCTGATTTGGTGATAGACACTGTTAGTGTTCTTTTCAGATACTAGACTCACTATTTCTAACTGTTTTCTTGTCTGTTATCTACTACCACTCCTTTTAGACTTTTCTTTTTTTTTAAGATATTAGCCTTTGTAGTTTTTATAATCATTTATTTGTATTTGCATGCTGTGTTCTTATTTTCAAACAGAAACTTCCATAGTTAGTTAGGTATGGGCTATGTTGTATAACCAGACAGATTACTGCCAACAGGATTTTGTAATATTTGACTACTTCCAACTTGGATATTTTACAACTTGGTTGGTGTTCTAAAGTTGGTGTGCTCTTGCGATGCTGTTATACCTGTTTCATACTATTTTAAGTACTACCAGCTTGGTGTATTCTAGCTATTTCAAATTTACATGTTTCCTAGATAAGAATCTTCGCTTTATATTTAGAATCTTCTAATTTTAGTTTTTCTATACAAGGCGTCAGAGGTGCTTTCAAATCTGATAAGGCTAATCCTTTACTACAGACCGTCCTCATGTTCACTACTTCTCTCACTACTCCAGTTTTTAGTTATTGTTATATTCCTCCCACTCAAATCCAGTACTGCAATACCAGTTTAGGACTTATATGCACGATCTGGTAATTGTCCTTCTAATCAAGTTCTCCACAAGTCAGCTATTAGGATGTTGGTGTTGTTTAAACTGGAAGTATAAGGATATTGGTGCTGCCTACCTACAAGGACTTACTTGCGTGATTTTTAATAACTTTAACCTTTTGTAACACTACTGCTACACATAATGTCTACGCTCTATGATTGGGTCTCTTTTCAGGAATTTCTAATCCAATTTTGTACTTGCATGTGGACTTTTATAAGACTTCGTATTTGATTTGGCTTCAATTAGTTATAATAGTAAATTAATATTTTGCCACCAGCCCAACTCAAACTATTAATCTTGTTTGTAGGGTTTGGAAGCTTAACCAATAAACTACAGGACCCAAACCCTATACAGCATGAATTTTATAATGAAGCTGATTACATAGTTGAATATAGTTTAATTTTTTATATAAAAATGATTATAATATACTTTAATTAAATACAATATGAATTTTATAATGAAGCTGATTATATAGTTAAACATGGTTAATTTTTTATATAAAAATGATTATAATATGTTTTAATTGAATACAGCATCAATTTAAAGAAAAAATAATCCAAATTATTAAGACTGCTTTATCTGTTTACCAGATAGCAAATATACAAATTAATCTAACTAAATCTATACTAGTTACTAACTTTAAACCCTCCTCTATCTCTTTTATAAACTCTACAATCCACTCTATTTCAGCTAATTAACCTTTTAAATTCTTGGGCTGCTGGTTCACCCTTAACAACAAACAATCTAAACAGATTAAACTTATTCAACATAAAACATTTCAACTAGCATATACTGCTAGCACAAAGAAAATTATTGATAAACAAATTATATATATTATCAATACTGTCATTATTCCTATACTAGAATATAGAATTATAATATAATGCTTTCATATACAATATGCAATAATATTTTATCCAAATATCTTACAATTGCCAAACAATTTATATAATATTCGCAGCATCTAGAATATCCAATTACAGCATCATATAACCAACTTTCTCTAATATATAAATAACCCTCACCTTCTATAAACTACTATTTGTATTAGCTTTTAACAACTACAAAACAATTTATGGTTAACTATAAATATCCTTCAACGCCCACAACCTATAATAGATGGTCCAAATGAATTCACACTTATCTTTAAGATTATCTAACTCTTTAAACATCTTAATATATCTATAATAGCAAATTCCAACATTCTATGGCCTATATAATCTAATATTACTTTTAATTGCTAGAAAAAATACTTATAACTAACTCCAAGTATATTATCTTCAAACATCAACTTAGAAAATTAAAATTACTTTACCTTGAACAATTATATACAGTTAATAATACTACCCTCCTAGAATAAAATTACCTCTCTTCCAGAATCTTACACCTACCTAGAGATAAAAAACCACTTTGGTTTCAAACACTTGAAGATACAGTTTTTGAAAACAAACATCAGTGCTCTCTATATATACAGTATCAACAACATAGTGTCAATATTTTTGCCTTCAACACTTACAATATTTCTAAAAGTTCTAAACTATAGCTACTGTTCTTTACTGATAGTGAAATCATTATAGGCAAAATTCGTATGCACCTCTTAGACTCTAACCAAATCTCTATCACTCATTGGCAAACTAATATTAATATTAAAAATACAGAATACTATCTATTCCCTTCTTTTGATTGCAGCCCATGTTCTGGCTGCCATCTTAACTCAAATAGAATAAGTTCAGCTTGCACTATTAATATATCAGCCATTATATCTATACAGTTCTTTGGAAGAACCTCTTTAATCCTTTTAAATTTAACACTAATTATATGAACTTTATCTTTTTAACTGCTGTTAAATATCCAATACCTTCTAGTTTATCTCTTACACTTCTATTCATTCGTATTTGCCACTCTGCTGCTTCAGAAATCTTTTATATGAATGATAAAACAAACAAATTAATTAAAATTTCTATAGCCAACTCTAGTGTTTAAAAAAGTTAAATCAAATTGAATTCAGATTTTGATTCAATCCTAACTGTCATATCAGTTTTGGCTCAAAAAATTTGGATTGGTCCAGTTTGAGCGGGAGTGGGCCTAATTTTAGAGTCATCTCTTTATATAATCACAAAATGTGATAGATTCAAATTAGTTACAGGACAAATTCAAATATATCACATTTTGTATTACAATATATATGACAGATTCGAATTTATCACATAATGTATCACAATATATGTGACAAATTTTAGATCAGATTGGCCTCGGATTGGCCTCAAATCAATCTAAATTTTAGATTTGAATCAGATTCAGATCAATCCTAGATAAACCAAGATTTTGAATCTGATTTCAAACACTAGCTAACTCTACTTGTAACTCTTTCAACTTTTATATTGATGGTAGATAACAATAACCAAATAACTCCCAAATTCTCAGCAAAGATTTACTTATGACCAACTTTTTATAAAGTTGAACTTTTATCTATCCTATTTGCAATTTCAACTACTCCACACAACTCCTTTATTAATATTTATACAGATTCACAATCTGTTATTTCCAAATTTACTAAGCTTAACTCTACTATAATTAATCTTAACAAAATTCTAAAATTTAATGCATGGCCCCTGTAGCATTCTCTTCTTAATTTAATCTAATTCTTCAATTTATATATTACTTTTTACAAAGTTCAGGCTCATACTGACAATACCTTTAATAATTCTAGCTAATTCTTTAGCTAAACAACATATACTCCAAACATCACTAGACTTTAACTAAACTAACATCTATAATCCATACTATATTTTGCAATGAGAAGAAGAACTGTATCCAGTAGAATATTCTATCAGATACTTTATTAAAACCATTTATAAAGCTCATATTTTAGCAATGTGGTCATCTCAAAAATAGAATAATGAATGGTCCCTACTCAACCAACAAATAGATTAGAGATCTACTTGGCTTTACTTTAATCACAATCACAAACTTACATACAACTTTACAAACTTCAAACTTAACCAGCTCAAGTTCTTTAAAATTAAAACACTATTTAATGAGCTCTTTATATATTCTCTCTATTATACACTATATTCTAAGACCTTTCTTAGTGATAACTGCTTTCACTGCAACTCTCCAGACTCTCTATCACATTGGCGTACCTGTGCTAGCCCATCTTTACTTCATCAATTAATTCTATCCACTATCACAAATTATCTTCACTCTGCTGAACTTGATATACCCAACAATGAATTAGAAGATCTAATTCAAAAAATCTATAAACACGAAGCATTTTACAATATAGCCCCTCAACCCTACTTATACTATATAGAACCTACTTTTAAGGCTCTAATTCCTCAATCTTTAGTTCAAACCATTTAAAATTATAATATTCCCTATAAAATAGCATCTAACACTATTATTAACTTATTACTTAAAATTAATGAATAATTATATAACCAAGTATAGAAACCTTATTACACAAACTTTGCTAATTGGAAAAAACAACAACACCTAACTTATCCATACTCCAAAAATTTTGACATCATTTAACATCTTGATAACTCAGATTTTAATAATTCAGATTCGAATCAGCAACCCAAAAATTCTAATCCTATATGAAGAGCATATATATATACTTGCTTATGTGAACTACCTGACCAACTACACTTATATACTGGAACCTGTTCCCGGCTGGCCAGACCAAAAAGAAAATTAATTCTTGGTCTATACATTAGTCTAAGTACAGTATTCTCTTAAATTATATCTTAACTATCATAACCTAGGTGAGTCTCTGACCACTCTAGTAGATTTAGATCACAGATAAATTTTCTCTGTCTAATCTCTTATTCTTGTATATAATTTTCATTTTTATTTGTACTGATACAAATAGTAATAACTTTACAAATTCTTATAAGTAGAAGCTTTGGCAACTGCACTGTAATAATTTATATTGTTGCTATTCTAAAAATTATTAATAAAGATATGAGTAAGGCCTCATTTTAAAACTAAAAAAAAATTAAATACAGCATGAATTTTATAATAAAGCTGATTACATAGTTGAATATGGTTCGATTTTTTATATAAAAATGATTATAATGTACTTTAATTAAATATAGCATGAATAGTCGAATATGGTTTAATTGTTTCTATTATGATATGCTTTAATTGAATACTGCATGAATTTTATAATGAAGCTTATAATAAAGCTAGTTACATAGTTGAATATGGTTTGATTTTTTATGTAACGATAATTATGACACACTTTAATTAATACTATTATAAAGTAGAATACAGCATGAATTTTATAATGAAGCTAGTTATGTAGTCAAATATGTTTCAATTTTTTATGTAAAAATAATATAACAAAAATTTGATTTTAAAATTCAATTCAATTTCTGAATTTTTAACTAAATTTAGGTTGAATTATTAAAGAAATTAGCATAGGCAAATTTGATTAAAAATCAGATTTTAAATTTTGACTAAATTAGATCAAATTATTGAAGAAATTGGCATAGTTGAATTTGATTAAAATTTCGGCTGTCAAATCTTTTGCCTAATTTAGGTCAAATTATTGAAGAAATTGGTATAGTCAAATTTGATTAAAATTTAGTTGTTAAATTTTTGACTAATTTAGATCAAATTATTGAAGAAATTGGCATAATCAAATTTGATTAAAATCAGATGTCAAATCTTTTGCTTAATTTAAATCAAATTATTGAAGAAATCAGCATGATCAAAAATTTTATTAAAATTCAGGTATCGAATTTTTTGACTAAATTAGGTCAAATTATTGAAGAAATCAACATAGTTGAATTTTATTAAAATGTAGTTGTCGAATTTTTAACTAAATTAGGTCAAATTATTAAAGAAATCAGCATAGTCAAATTTTATTAAAATTTAGTTGTCAAATTTTTACTAAATTAGGCCAAATTAATGTAAAGCTACCAAATTTTAAAAAATTCAGCTGATTTGTTGCCAAATGTTATTGTAATTCAATCAGATTAAATTCATAGTTTTCAACTAGTGTTATAAACTAATTTATTTGTAAATAATTCTGCTTAATATAGTACAAGTTATTCTTTATATAACTATTTCTATATTGCAAAATATATGTTTTAATAATGTATATTTTTTTATATAATCTATATTTATAATCTTTATTATTAATAAAAGTATTTAACTCTTTTAATTTTGAATTATTTTTAGATTGTTCAATAGATTATTTTAGCTATTTTAATAATAGTTTTCTTTTGATTGATGTTTTAGTGAGTCTAAAACTTGTTTAAAATTAACTAAATCTATATTTGTATTATAAATACTAGTAACAAGATTGTTGTATATATGAGCTTGAATATATTAATTCTTCTTTTATTTGTTAAATTTATTTATAAATTGTATTAATTTATTATCTTCATCCTGTAATATATAATAAATTACTTTTTACTTTACTTATTAAAGCATTATATTTTAATTAATTTTTTAATATTTTAAAAAATTAGTTATAGTATATTTTTGAAAAATTTTAAAATAATTTATATATCAACTATTTTATATGAATAGTCTTTATCTGAAGCAAGATATTTATTTTTGCACTAATATTTAGAAATTAATATTAAATAAAAGTATATTTTGAATGATAATATAAAGATTTCAAAAAAAGTTTATATATAATCTTATAAGTAATAAGTATAAATATTCTTCATTATTAAGTAAAATTATATGTTAATAATATATATACCACCAAAACAGATTTTTAAAAAATCTCTATTTTGTTTCTATTAAAGCAAATTAGAATTTTTTATATACAAGAGCAAATCTAATTTAAGTAGTTATATTTCTTATAATTTTGTCTTTTTAACAAAAATGCCAAAATTTTTCATCTTTTAAGTAAAATAGATAAAAACAATTTCATCTTCAAATTTTAATTTTAGGTTTTAAACCAAAATAATTTCATTAACATGTATAATTAATAGCATATTGAGTAATTATATTGAAAAATAGTTTAAATTTATAAAATTTTATTATAATTAATTATTAAAATTAAAGATTGCAAATTAATTTGTAATTCTTATCTATTTTAAAAAAATTTTAATATTATTAGTTTGTTTTTATTTAAAAAATAGTTTAAACAAATTATTACCAGATAATAAAATTTCTGATATTAGTACTTAATATATATAATAGCATACAGATTAATATATTTATTTGTAATATATATCACAAATTGACTAACGTAAATATTTTTTAATAATATAAACAATACCTATAAAAATATTGAATGTTCTATAAAATAGATAGACAAACTCTGCAAACTTTGCAACTCTACTATTAAAAAATTACTAATTCTTAGCAAAGTTTATTTTTTATATTGTCTATTTATTCTATAGAATATCTAAAATATTTGTATAATAAATAGTTGTATAGGGTAGTGTTTATTTTATCAACAATCACTTCACCAACAGCCCTTTTCACTGACAGTTAATTCACCAACAAGTTTATTCTACCAACAGTTATTTCACTAACAATTATTTTACCAACAAAGTAATTCTAGTCATTTTGTTAGAGTCAGATTAGGATTAGAGTTAAGGTTAGTGCAATTTTTTAAAAAACTTGTTAGTAAAATGAGCTGTCATTGAAATAGTTGTCATTGAAATAAACTTGTAATAACTAATTGTCAGTGAAATAAATTGTCAGTAAAATAATTGTCAGTGAAATGATACATATTCATTATATATATAGTATTATTTTTTTTTTTTTATAATTCGGCAATCCTGCCTCTGTTTATTTGAGATAAAGCTATTCAAGAATTATACATTTCTATCTTTCAAGACCTATACCTTTCTATCTGTAGCTATTGCTAATCTAACCAAATCAGAGACTCACCCCTGACTTTTTATTGCCCAGGTATGACCTGCCTCAGTAGATTTTGGCCTCCCTCCGGATCCTTAACTCACTAAGTATTTATTTCCTTTGGTCACTGGCTGGCATCTACCCGCCATATCAAGACTGCCAACTTTCTCTTCTAAATTTTTCCTTCTTCTCAAGGGGCACGAGATGAAAAGTGGGAAGTTTAAAAAAAAACAAATAATCGAAAAAGAAAAAACAGAAAAGAAAGAGAAAAAGAAACAGAAAAACAAAAAGAAAAAACAAAAACACAGATGTCGAAAAAAAAAAACGTAAAGAAAAAAGTAAAAACAGTATGATAG
>CAJVPZ010002046.1:0-13147 GCA_910592135.1 Racocetra fulgida | reverse complement strand
ACGGGGTTTGTAAATTTACTATATTCAAGACAATTAATATGTCCATCGGAAAGTGCTTTTTCAAGCCATTCTTCTGATACGTTTGCCATGGCTTTTGTTTGTACTAATAAATTTTGATTTTTGAACAATTCGAACGAACGTACTTATATACGGGCAGGAAATCTAAAAGCACAATCACACAATTAGTGGCTTACGTACGTACGTACACAGTATAACATAAAAATGCGTTGTAAAAAAGCAGAATGACTTCCTGTAAAGTATTGTGGTGAGACGTAGTACAGAATTCTGTATTCGGTGCAAGAAATCTAAAAACCACAATCTCCTTATAGAGAGCATCAATAAAGTGTGTACATAAATAGTTATTGAATGCGACTTAATTATGCCTATTTAATTATACGTTACATTAATTCTGGAGAGAAGTAGCATATTTTAAATCAAATATTTATGTACTGTATACACTTATGATTTAGTACTCCGCAAAGTCAAATCAAATTTTGAATTTGAATCAAATATTTGAACATTTGATTTGATTTTGTTGAGTACTACTTCTGATGCTAATAATTAGAAAATAACTTGTTTATACTTGTCTCTATAAGGAGATTGTGGTTTTTAGATTTCTTGCACCGTACGTACAGTACGTATCAGATTGTGGAAATGATGGGAATGCAAAAAAAAAAAAAAAATACCCCAAAAAAAAAAACAATTAGAATAATTCATAGTTATTGTATTCTTCTCATCCAATAACTATATATTATTACAATTTAAATGCAAGCAAGTCGAGTAAAATTTTCAAATAAGTAATGTTCAAATCACGGAGACAGATACAATTAAATTTAAAAATTTTATATAAAAGATTATAAAAATTTATTAAATTTCAAATTTTGCCTTCATGACCTGCAGGTTACCTACATATTAAATTGTTAAAATGTTTGCCCAATTACTTAACAGACATATTTTTTTATTAATTTAAACATTTTATTGCTCTGGATATACAGTATCTAAAGATTAAATGTCTACACACATTCTATAAAAAAGATTGTACAGTACAGTTATTGTAGACATTGTTCAAAAAAAACTTCAAAACGGATCGATTCTCCAACTGCCAGTACGATATTGTACAATTTTAGAGGGTTTATCAAGTTTTAACGATTTTATTGGTTGATTACAGTCGTCCTCCCATATAATCACACAGTTGGGCACATAGTAACTTTTTCAAAATGTACTTATATAGGGGTTGTGCTTATATAGAGGTCTTTTTCTTATAAATTAAATCATAGTTTGGCCTAAACATAAATGTGATTGCATATGGTGTGATTATATGGGAGGTGGTTATATAGAGGGACGACTGTATTACGTAATCTATCCCGCTTTAAGGAGCAGCCAATTTTATACATACCAAGATGTATAAAAAAAAGTTTTGGGGTTGACAACATTAGTTACCTACGTACGTACGTATGTACAGTACAGTACGTATAGTACTGTATGTGGCACATCACTAGGCATGATTATTGAGAATAAAAGTGATTTTTTGATCAGAGGTTGTAAGCCCGATAATGAATTGCTTATGAATCGCTTATGAATTTTACTCATAAATTTGTACCTGATTGTAACCTGATGCTTATAAATTTTTGTACTTATGTACCTAATTATGACCTAATTACTTATAAATTTTATGCATATGTACCTGATTAAAATTTTTTTGTGCGTATGTTCCTGATTGTAACCTGATTACTTATAAATTTTTTGTACGTATTTACCTGATTGTAACCTAATTACTTATAAATTGTACATGATTATAATATCACCTAATTTTTAATAATCACAGTGTTTCAACTGGAGATTATCGGGCCTGTGACTCAGTTTACAACTGTTTTCATAAATTCTGAATTATTTATTATAGCTGTTGTCATAAATTCTGGAACACCTGGTAAAAATTTGCCGAATGGATTTCGGCGATTCGATTAAGTTTTGATTTCGGCATAATTGATTCAAACTGATATACATAATTTAAGATTTGATATTGATATACATAATTTAAGATTTGATATTGATATACATAATTTAAGATTTGATATTGATATACATATTATAAGACTAGTACATAGGTACGTACGTATGTATTTCTCTGGTTGAATACAGAGATATTACAGTATTATCTTTACAAAGCAATTTCTCTGGCAAATAATTGAAAAAAATTTATTAGTTCAAAAATCGCTAAACACTAGGTGTTAGAAGATCTTCTACAAGTCGAGTTTTCAAGCACTTTCAAAGATATGGTTGCATTGAAAAATTTTCATAACACATTTTCGACAAATATTAAAATTTTGAATTTTTGAAATCTTGAGTTGCATTTAAAACCAGTCAACAAATTCTTGATTATATCAAACCTTTTAATATTAGCAATATGTTTATTATAATATCCAGAGACTTTTTTATATTTCTTGTCGTATAAACTAAACACATATTCAAACAAAAATTAATAATGTTGAAAACGTCGACATTATAATCATATAAAATTAAGTATTACGTGTAAAAATATACATCGATCATGCCTAAATCAACAACTTAACCGAATCAGCCGAAAAATTATTCGGCTAATTTTTAACAGGTGTTTCAGAATTTATGAAAAACAAAAAATTGAATACGGAAAAAATTTGTTGCATATTATTTTGCGGATCTCTCATTATTGAATTTTCACGCAAACACGACTATACCAAAGTTGGCCATCAAATTTTAATATGAACATTATGATTTTAGTGTTAACGTCATAAGGAATTAGAACTTTTTTGTTTAAAACAATATGAAGCATTATTTACCTGTTGGATGATGCTGAAATTTGGTGTCTGATTTGAAAATATTAACCCTACTAAAATCCACATATACCCTTATACTAATAGCCAAACTAAATCTAGTGGAGGCTAGGTAGCCCACTCTAGTAGAGCTTTTGACCGAGGATGAATTGGTTCTAGCTGTAGGTCCCTGTAATAATTTATGTAACCCATTTAACAATGTAATGCATAATTATTCAATAAGAACGAGGCCAGGCCTCACTCTATAAAAAAAAATATATTAATAATAGCTAGAAATGAACGAAAAAAAGGTATTATAACTACTCTATTTACGAGAAATCTGAATTCCTAAAGGACTGCTCATTATTTTACAATTTCCAATACTAAGATGCACCACCCTCGCACAAAATTACATCTAAATTAAACCATATCGAAGTATATATCAAGCAGTTGCTTTGATTATCATTGTACGAACATACGGTACGTAAATTTATTTAGTTATACAAGTTTGGTGTATGTTTTCTTCCATTGTTTAAGTATGTCAGAACTTCCCAAAAGTGAAAATCAAGAAAAACTCATTGATTTTAGCGAATTAAATATTCTAGAGACACTTGATGAGGGTGCATATGGACAAATATCCAAAGCAGTATGGAGAAATGATATAGTTGCTCTCAAAAAATTAAAATCAAGTCGAGAAGAAAAGCATATTATCAATGAGGTACAACCGTATATTTATAATTTTATTAAAACAATGAATTCTCACATTAAAAATTTAAATTACGCAGCTTCAACATTTTAAAAATGTTGATTTTCATCCGAATATTATTAAATTTTATGGTGTCACTAAAGGTGATTTGATTACTACTAATATCTAGATCGTATTAAAAGTTTATATAATAAAGTTTATAATCTTTAATCTGAAATAAACGAAAAGACAAGCAAAATCAGAACAGCCTCTATATATCGTTCTACAATATGCAGAAAGTGGAAATTTACGGAGCTATTTAAACAAAAGGCGAGAAACATTAGGATGGGATCACCTATGCTAATAAATTGTGATTTATTATCAATATTCCACGCGGTTGGTAAAACAAGACCATTGAACAAAGTGGTCTCCTCCATTACATCAAATTTCTAATCAGGTCTTTTGTATAGCAGGTCTTTTATCTAGACAACCAATTTATTTTAGGCGATTTATTGTCAGCAAAATATAAGTTCAATTTATGCAGCTTCATATATGTATCTTCATGCATGTTACGCAATCTCAGCCCGTTTTTAATTGCATTTTTTCAGAATCATGCGCTCATCTCTAAGTAGTACGTACTGAACGTACGTACGTACGTACGTACGTTGTGAGCGTCGAATTTACCCCATCTGGTAACGATGTGCAAATCGCAGTCGTACCACTGTTCGATTTTTTAAATTTTTTAAATCGATTAAATTTATTAAATTAGTTAAATAGGTTAAATCGAGTAAATTGGTTAAATCAAACAAATCGAGGAAAATGAAGAAATTACTTAAAAGAAGAAATTAATTAAATTTGTAAAATTTATATAAGCGCTTAATATTTACCTTCAATAAAGATAACTCGGTGGAGTTCAAAGTTCTAAGTTAAAGAAATTAGAGTATTTAACTTGAGATCCACTACTAATTCCCCCCGATAAGTAAAATCTGTATTAACGGAAGGAATTCGTGACCAAAGCCTGTGATTCTGAATAAGAAGATTCGTGACGTAATCTAGACTCTAATCTGACACTATCGCTAAGAACCCAATTCACCCTAGTTACTCGGACCAAGTCTTTCCACGCCTCGATCGTTGCCTTACCAATATTAGGGTTTGGTGTATTAGTTGTAGTGTTTTGGTTAGAGAGTTTAGTTAGTTTTAGTAGTGTAAAGTTGTATTATCCAGATCCGGTGCATCTTTCCCCCTTCCACAACGTACGTACGTAGATCAAAACTTTTTATCGTGATAGCCTGCATGCAACTTATAAAATTATTAAAAGGGCAGCATGGGTGCACATAGCGCACATACGCACATAGTTAACATGTTAGACATGGCAAACATAGTAGATATGTTAGATATAGTGGATATGTTAGCTATAGTCGCTATGTACTTTATAAGTATGCAAAAGACTCGCCTTCTCGCTCAAATAAAGACTAACTCGGTTGGAGTTCAATATTAAAAAGAGTGTTGCTCTACTAATCCCCCGATAAATAAAATCTGCATTAACGGAAGGATAAGTGACAAAATCCCGTGACGTCATATTAAGAGACTCGTGACGTAGTCAAGAGCTCTAATTGACCCTAGTTATTCGGACCAAGTCTTTCCATGTCTCGATTGTTGCCTTACCACTATTAGGGTTCAGTTAGAGTAGTTTAGTTAATATTTAGTGTTGTGTTGTAGTGTATATTGGTATTATCCAGAACCAGAGAATTATTTAGACTTTTACAACGTACATACAGACATACATATTTGCATGGCATGCACAATAAGGTAATTTAGTAGTAATGGGAACTGACTACGGAATTTTCGTAATATTTTTCTTTTTTTGAGTTAGAAAAGATCAGTAATTCTAGTATGTACATTAATGAACATAAAAATGTGTATTGTTAGATGAAACTTTTCCGAAGATTGCTTACCAAATACAGTATGATAAAACAAAGGACTTCTTACAATATGACTATTTTTTCGATGCACCATTACATAACGATAAGGCTTTTTCTGCTCTTTTGCAGTTCTATATTTATCTGTATATACAGTCAACATAATAGTGATAATAGTTGGAGGCTATGAATATAATAAGGTATAATAGTCTAGAGAGTTGAACGGAGTGAATGGCAGGAATTTAAAAGGTTTTTTGGTTGTAAAGATTATGATAAGGGTAAATCAATGCTGAGGTGGCCAAGGTCGAATTGTCCAAAATCAGTACGTACGTATAGTACGTATTAACGACAGGCCTAGTTGGGGTTAGGTTTTGGAGGTTCCGAACATTATTGATTAGCACCCCTGACGTGAATTAGTTAGGCCGCTTGCAGTTGATTCTTCGGTTAACATTATCCCCCCCTCAGTTGAAGTATCCCCCAAAAAAATGAACAACCAATCAAAACGCTGGATAACTCTCGCCGATCACCTGATTTACATCGACTAATGAAATTGGCCCATATCTGTTCATTTTTATATGTTCGTTTCATTTTACCCCTCCCTCCCGGGAGTCCTAGAAAGTGATGTTAACCGAAGAATTAACTTCGAACGGCCTTAGTAGGTTTTTAAGATTTAGCGGTGATAATCACCGCCAGTTATAGTGTAACTGTCGTGACTAAAGTTGGGATCCGACTAAAGTTGGAACTTCAGTTGACTGAAGTTGAACCTGACTGAAATTAGCCCTGAAATTAGATCATCCTGCACGCATTAGTTAGCTGTTTTAGGCAGGTGCCAACTTCAGTCAACTGAAGTTCCAACTTTAGTCGGATCCCAACTTCAGTCACGACATTATCATATATCGGTATAACAATTCGCAAAATACATTCAATTAAAAATTCAATTGTATAAAAGTTTGAGGGTTCTCGAAACATGATTTTTTTTCCAACTAATTATTTTTATCCTTCTGAATCGCAAACTTTTCATAAAAACGTTTCTTGTTCTTCAATATCAATGATTCATTTGCAATTCGGCTTTTTTTTAAAAAAAACTTTTGATAGTTTAGAACGTTTGCTTTGCCTTTAAATTCATTAGTTTGTATACTGTATATTCAATTACAAAAAAATTATGTAACTTACTGGGCTTTTTTTTAACCACGTCTTTAGTTCTTTGTGAGGATGATTTATCTCGATGAGTTTCTGTCGCTGTTACATTTGTTTTTTCGAATTATGTAATTATAAATAGTGAACTTAAAAAACCCCTAGTCGAGGATGCAATCACATGATATTCCGACCTGACAATTCTCCAGAAAATTTATTTTCAATAAAATGATTTGTAAACCTTGAATTATGTTGTACAAATAATATCATAACATCAAATTATCGAATATACAAAAAAAAAATCTACACTTTCCAAAGCAAAATTGCATTCCTGATGGATCGTCGGTACTGTTCCTGATAGGATAGGGAAAATATTGATTTACATACCGTTCCTGATAGGATTCTAAAAAAGAGTCTCTAAAATATTATACTACTATAGCGAGATATATGAAAAAAGTTGATATTAGGGTTCATTTTTAGAATTCTATCAGGAACAGAACAGTACTCAAATAAAAAATTTTTTTAACTCCATCAAGATCGGTACTGCCAATCCATCGGGAATAGTATTTTTGCCCTTCCAAACTTAACTAATATAAATTTTAAAATATCATGTCCATTATTCCAGGGGTCATTATAAAGAAGCTCGTTATCGTAAGCTTTGGCAGTAACCGGATTTATAAAAGAATCTGCATTCGTGAATTAAATTAACACAAATATAACGTGAATAAGTTTTAACTTTTTTTGGTATTTCAATATATGAAGCCACCTTTATTTTTTGTTGAAAAACTGTACAAATAAAAAGAAAAAAAATTGTATACAGCTTTCTATCTAGTTCAGAATATTTCTGAACCGGTATTATGTACAAACAAATTTCGTTATATCGAAATATGTGTACATTGTCCTGTGCTGGTAAAGGAGAGTTCGGATGGGTATATAAAACTTTACTATATAAGTTTGGTATAGGCAACCTAAATCCTTATAACAAATCTGTTATACCAGTTCTAATTCGTTATAACCCGAGTTCGTTATAAGCGTTCGGTATATCAAGAGTCGACTGTAGTCCTATCATATTACCTATTGAGATCATTTCATCAATAATTTTCCTCAATGCATGAAAAAGATTCTGTACCAAACTATAAGATTTCATGCTACAAATCAGGTTTCATGAATCAGGTGTACATAACACGATCAGGAAATTTCAAGACAATAGTTGTTTTGTTAAAATCGCTCGTTTCTCAAAAACCTGCATTAAAATTACCCTTATTGATCTAACAAAACTTTTCCTTGAGCGATTTTACTAAACAATTTCCTTATTTTAAACGCTAGCCTAACATTATTAATCTTCAAAAATTTTGCTTGCGCCACAAACCTGGCACAGAATTTTTTCATGCTTAACTAATTTGTGCAACTTCTTTAGTTAATCATTAATGTTAAGGAGCTGCTGTTTCACAACATTCTACATTAGGTTATATGCCGGAGGCAAAATCCGTTATACTAAATTCATAGTTCTTTCAAGGTGATAACGTCTAAACGAAAGTCATATTAAAATATTTAATACATTTCAAATTAATCATAGTTTTTTCAAAATGACAATGTTACCGAACGAATGTCTTTTTGAAATATTTAATAATTTTCGAACTGATTATAAAACCTTATTTTCATGCCTTCTTGTAAACCGTCGATGGTGTAGAATTATTATACCAATATTATGGAGTGAACCAACAAATTATTTCACTGATCAAAGAATTATAAATATATATCTATTAGCATTAAATACTGAAGAGCAAGCTCAATTAATTCCATTTAAAATCAATCTTCCAAATTATCCAAGGCCATTATTTAAGTATGAAAGTTATACTACATCTGTTGGTTTTTATTTGGACATTGAAATCACCAAATGGCTTAAAAATGAAGGATTTAATGTAGAAAAATATGAAGTTACAAATGCTATCAAATGCTCTTTAGTTGCAATGTTTCTGCGGGCAAGTAAAAATCTTAAACATTTATTAATTAATAATGCTGTTAATAAAACAATATTAGCAGATGCACTTTACAAGAATACCACTCTGACTTCTTTGAATATTCAAAATTATAATTTTGGGGCAGAAGAAAGAAATATATTAGCAGATGCACTTTGCAAGAACATCATGCTGACTTCTTTAAGCCTTTATCGTAATAATCTTGGCTTAGAAGGAGGAAAAGCATTAGCGGGTGCACTTTGCAAGAACAATACACTGAATTTTTTGAATATTAGAAACAATAATCTTGGATCAGATGGAGGGAAAGCATTGGCAGATGCACTTTGCAATAACACCACGTTGAAAGAATTGAATCTTTATGGTAATAAACTGGAATTAAGTGGAGGAAAAGCATTAGCAGATGCACTTTGCAAAAACACAATGTTGACTTCTTTGAACCTTGGTAATAATAATCTTGAATCGGACATTGGAAAAGCATTAGCAAATGCACTTTGCAAGAACACTACGCTGAAAAATTTAAATCTTGGTGGACATAGATGGTGTTTATATCGTAATCATCTTGACTTAGAAGGAGCAAAAGCATTAGCAGATGCACTTTGTAGAAATACCACGCTGACTTCTTTGGATCTTAGCAGAAATGGTCTTAGATTAGGTGGAGGAAAAATACTAGCAGATGCACTTTGCAAGAATACCACATTAACTTTTTTGAGTCTCAGCGGTAATAATCTTGGATCAGAAGGAGGAAAAGAATTAGCTGATGTACTTTGCAAGAATATCACGCTGACTTCTTTGGATCTTAGCTATAATAATCTTGGACCAGAAGGAGGAAAAGCATTAGCAGGTGCACTTTGCAAGAACATCAAACTAACTTCATTGAATGTTAATGATAATGAACTTGGATCAGAAGGTGGAAAAGCATTAGCAGGTGCACTTTGCAAGAACACAACATTGACTTATTTGGCTCTTATCAATAATTATCTTGAATTAAATGGAGGAAAGGCATTAGCAGATGCACTTTACAAGAACAATACCTTGAAAGAATTGGATATTCGTTTTAACCGTATTAATTTTACTATAAAATCTAATAATCCAAATATCAAAATATATCAATAAATTGTATATGGCAAATGTAAACACAATTCTATAAATAAATTACTTTCTACAATATTTGCGCTGATTTAGTATTACCACTTATTATTATTTTATTAATCTACATCTAATAACGTAAATAAAAATTTATTTAAACTTTTGCACATCACTAACACTATTTTCTTCGTGATATGTATGATGATATTAATAAGATTAACATGTCATAATTCTCTAAAGGATCGTTAGCAGTACACAAAATTGCAGCATGAAGTATCTTAATTTTTTTTTTCTGGAAGTATTTCTATCAAACAGTATTTAGTATCTATAGAAAAAGAAGGTAATTATCTGTATAATGTGAAGAAAATATCAAAAAATTACAATATTAATGTAAAGATTCTGATTGTTAAAAATTATACTGGATTTTTTCTTAACAGAAACACCAGTCTTTTATAAAAGATTTTGCGCACTAATTATTTCTAAAGGGCTAATAGGTTTAAAGATGTTTATAGCTTATGGTTTAATTTATTTATAATGTCCTATACCATATCAATACAATATTTGCAACAAATTGCAGCTTAAAAATTCAAGAAAACCCGATTTGCATATCGAATCACGTCAGAATTTTTAGATAGATTATACAGATTTTTAGAAACCAAGTCTGGTATGTAATAAATCAAAGCTTGAATCTTTGGCAGTATTAATATCGATATATCAGTAATTTTAAGGGTGTTCTCAAGCACCCTAATGAATGGGTCAAAAAGTGTCGGTGAATGGATTTTATTAGCGAAATTATTTTAAATGATAATAATAATATAATAAAGTTCATTATTTAAATAAAATATTTTTATTAGTAAAAAATATTAAGTTTGGCAATTTACAAACTTTCTACTGCAAACCATTTTTTTTATATCTTGTCTTGACAAAGTTTACTATTGAGTATTTAAAGAGATCACTTAAATGCTTTATCATGAACCAAATTCTTAGTATTAATGAATTATTATTTTTTATTTTTAATTAAAGTTATAAAAAAAAAAAAATATCAGAAAGTTCAAAAAACAGTCATGGGCTTACCATCTCTTAGCCTTTATTTATACGGCAACATATTCAACAATTTTACTGATATTACCATATTTCAAATAGAAAATTATTAATAAATTACTTAGTATCAATTGCAATTTTATATTTGTTGATTGCAACACCGCGATAATAACTAATCGTATCAAGATTGATTACATCATAATTTACAAATCATATAAATACGTAGAATGAAAAACTTCCTAGATCTAGTTTTTATTTTATTTAGCCAGGATACGTTCACTGTGATCACGCTATCCAATTAAACGTAAGATTTTGCGTACACGCCTTTCTAGATAGCAGTAAACACTAGTTAGCTGCGCGACTTAGTCGCGCAGAAATCAGAAAAAGGGTTAATTTAGTACTAATATTTTGATAAAAAAATGAATGTACCTTTATAATATTTTAAGGTAATAAATTATGTTATCGTGCAAACTCTTATGATCATGGCATTTTTTTGCACTGATATTTTTATGCACGTAATGTTACACAAACCGATATTCAACAAATGCACAAATAACACAACTTTTATTTTGCAAATCGAGCATTGAAAGCTACGTACAGGATTTATTATATATTTTTATTTTTTTTTTATTTACATTTTAATATTAATAATTGGTTTAATTATAGTGCTCCGAAATTAAAAGTGCAGTTGTGAAATACATTGCCGGTAAGGAGTTTTTCCAATGCTTCTTTTTTTGGTTGATTTTGACTTTCAATATCTAGATTAGCACGATGGTCCACTTGCTTCAGATCTTCAGGTTCGATTTCTGGATTTTTTTGCCCTTCCATTTGAGCATTTTGATCAAGCTCAATTAATGCACTTCGTGGAGACTCAGGTAGGTCGCTATTAGTTCTTGAAAAATTTTCAATGAATAAATCAGTATCAAATGATTGATAATCACTTGCTAATGTAAAATCAGCATATTTTTTTTTAGATTTCACGGCTTGGTCACATGTTTCTTGATCAGTTTCAATTGATTCGGGTGAATATGCAACATTTGTTAATGCATTAAAAAACCCGTTCAATCCTTGCTGCTGCATTACTGACTTGGGACGTTCGTACGATGCTAAACCCTGTTGGGTTTTGTGGCGTGTGATGGACATTACAACAGAATCGGAAAACCCTAACTCTTTCAATACTTGGACAGAAGTTTTCCGACCTGAATAATTAGAGATAGTTCTATCCCCGATTTCTATATTTGTTATTTCACAAATTATGCGAAAATAGCTTTTCAGCGTACGTTCAGGAAGTGCACGTGTATAAAACCATTTTGTACTGAAATCAACTAAAATAAAAAATTTTTTTTTATTAATAAACATAAAACATTACATTTTGATTAATATAATTGAAAATTAAAAATAATTTTTTGAATCAAGAAATTACACACAATCATTCGGTGTACAAGGTTTTAGATAAAAGTTACTAACGGCTGTTGCTGGACGTTTTGTGAAATAATATTCATAATCGTCAATGACATTTTTATTGTTGGGTAAACTAATAGTTTCTGCTTGTGCATCACGATCATTTAAACCTCTCTGGTTTGTTTTTGATCGATATAACTTGATGTCTATACCACCATCAAACCTTTTGACAAAGTTGTTGATTTTAAGGTCTTGATGTTTCCCACCATGTAATGCTAATAATATAGCATTGTAAAAAAAGATACGATGCAGTAATCCTTCAGGTGAGTTTCGTTGCATTGTGGGATGTTCTAGGATTCTTTCAACTTCACTTATGGTAAGACCATCGGCTCCATTTCGCTCACCCAAACCCGCTGAAGAAAGAGTTTTCAATTTTCCATTAATAACAGTATGGAGATCATAAAAAATCTTTGGATTCAATATGTCTACAGGTTTCTCTAAAACAGAATATTCATTCAAGTGGTGCCAAATTGCTGCCATGCAATTTCTTATAGAAGATGCATGATACTCTTTACCATCCCTACGTTTTATCGCACATACAAATTTACAAAGCTGGTCTTCTAAAATTGTCTTCGAATTAACATCTTCAATTTTTCCACCATATCCTACATCAGCACGAAACTTCTCTAAAACCTTCACCCACACTTGTGTTGCCTTGTGCGTTGCTTGTACTTTAGCACTTTCACGAATTGCTTTCAAATCTTCTGCCGAAGGTTCAAAGTACTTAAAAGACTAAATTTAAGTTGGTTAATTTAACAGCATCTAGCTTCTTAAATAAATACTCAAAAAAATTTTTTTTAAAGTTCAAACCTTGGCGGTGCTATTACGGGAAGTCTTTTTGTTCGACTTTGGCATTTTTTTTTTCTACGAATTACTAACAGCAACCTTCTTTTCAGGTATTTATATGGCAAAGACAGCGAAAGTGTAAACCCCCAGCGAAAGATAAAACTTTTAGATAAAAGTGAAGCCACTAAAACCAATGTACGTGCAGCCTTAATCTGAAATTAATGAAAGGTAAAAGAATTAGATTTAAACTTCTGAAGACAGGGTAAA
>CAJVPZ010002045.1:0-13147 GCA_910592135.1 Racocetra fulgida | reverse complement strand
ATTTATTTGGCATAATTATGTGGAAACTTTATATAAAATATCGATAACTATATTATTTGAGAATAGCTCTATTCAACGAAATTCGAAAACTATTTACTGTATGTATTATATATTTTTATTCTTATTCAATTTTTTTAATTGTCGGTTTATTTACTAAGTTAAGATATTTATATTTTGACAGAGTGATTGGTCAAATAATTGACCTAGCCAAAGTGATTATATTTGTCATTTGAGTCAAAAAAAATCTGAATCGAAGACCATTCTCAATCATCTTTTTAGTAATCCAGCAATTAAAACAATATATTATATAATCTATTACGGCTAATTAAATCAATGTTTAAATAAAATATCTAAGTTATTACCAAATAAAATAATTTATAATTATGAGTTTATCTACTTGCGCGAAATAGAACCTAAATATTGCTTTAAACTTTTAGATCTCAATTTGTTTTTTTTTGTATTTAAAGTACTATAATTTGATTAGCTGATCAGTATGTGATCATCATTTACCCTATGTCTAGAACTTTCTAATCAGCAGGTTTATACTATAAAAAAAGCGATTTACATCATCCTAATTTGGTATATTCCCTGACTATAGTAAATTCTTTAAGAAGTAATATTAATATTGCATGAAGAATATCAAATAGTATAGAGATAGCTCTATCGATATCCATGTTGTTATCATAGATAAAGTCAGTAAGAAATTTAGGCTATAAACTTGCTAATTTATTAAATAGATATTTGTAAGTAAATTTGGATTTAGGATTAAAACCTTCTGCATTTTTAGTGATTTTTCTAGAATAAATGTCAATTAAATGTAGTTTAATAAATTCAAAAAGCTGGTAAGCTAATAGATTGTCAAATTTGATAAAAAGCTATATATTTTCAGAAATTGGATATTCTTTAAACCAATCTAAATTATTAGTTGTATCTCTAGTAGGTCTTTGCTTTTGTTTTTGCTGTTGTTGTTGGTTAGAACTTTTGTTTTGGTCATTATTATTATTATTTTGTTGTTGTTAATCATCAGACTTTTCTTTTCCTTTTTGTTGTCATTCCTGTGGATTGTTTTCTGGTTGTTGTTGATGTTGTTGGTTTTCTTTTGGTTGTTTAGAAAATAAAGAAGACAAGATTTCACCTTTTTCTTTATAAGAAAGTTTTCAGAGTTTGACTAGTACAATAATGAATTGTTGTTTGGGAGTAAGAGGAACACCATTAGCTGCTTTGATAAAGCAAACCATCATTTGTTGAACAAAATTTAATAGAGCTATTGGTGAGAGTATAAGTTTTATATCTTTAATATGATCCATACAAGCTCTGTGGATAAGCTTGTTTTTAAAGATGACTAAGACAACATAGTCAGAAGAATGATTATTTAGTTCAGTAGCAACACAAGAAAGCATTTTGTTTCTACAAATGACACAAGTATAGTAGTGTTGTGAATGAGGAATAATTGCAGTTTGTGTTCGGTCTGTTCCAAAGTTGGGAAATAGGATGCAAGAGGTGGCTTAGAGGGAATTAGTTTGTTGAGATATATTTTCGGTTAGAGGTTCTTGAAAGAGATTTTGAAAGTGCTTCATTTTTTTTAATTGAAACTCTGAAATACTAAATAGGGAAGTATTGGGTTGTTTAGTTGTAGTTTGTTGAGTATGTACGATCCTATAGTTAACAGAGATAAAACTAGTGTGAAATTTTTCACAATAGCATTTGCCAATAGAGGGTTGTAAGGGTACAGGAAAGAAATGTTGTTTCTTGATAGTTTTATAGGCTTCAGGTTTAAAACTTGGTAGAAGAACTCGAAGTATACCGATTCTACTTTCTGTAGTACTTAATCTATAGCGATCAGAGTAGTTCTTATAATAATAGTTCAAATTATAAGAATCTGGTTCTGAATAATAAAAGTAGGTATGATTTGGTCGATTTAGTAGGAGTGTGACAAATAAATAATGTGACAAATAAAAGGTGTGACAAATAAAGGGTATGATAGTTAAAGGATGTGACAAATAAGATGTCACCTAATGTAACAATCGGCAGATCGATGAGATTACCAAAATATAAAATTTGTGTAAAGTTAATTAATACTAAAATAATAAAAAAGGTTTTTTATATAAAAATAAATGAAACAAGGTTAAAATTGTGTAATCTGATTAATAATGTTGATTTGTAATTTTGATCTGCAAGTTGGGGTACCCTAGGAAAGGCAGAATCCTCCAAAAATATAAAAAAAATTTGTAAAAATTAGGCAGAATTTTTGTAATAGAGTTTGATAGTATTTTAGTAATAGAATTTGAAGTATTTATCCATTTTGAATATATTATTATAGAATGAGTTGTAGTATTAGTTTTATTATTAAATTTATTATTAGTTATTATTAGTATATTATTTTTTTTTAATTCAGCTATTCTGCCTTTGTTTATTTGAGATCAAGTTATTCAAAATTATAAGTAATTTATCTTTAACTAAAGTAGATCCAACCAAATAAAGAACCCACCCACATGATTTTATATACCAGGTGCGACTTGCCTCAGTAGCTCTTGGCCTCCCTTAGGGTCTTTAACTCACTAAGGAATTTTTTCCTGTTGTTCATCAGTTAGCGGCTACCCACTCATCAAGAAGCAAAATCAGAAAAAACAAACAAACTAAAAAAAAAAACATAGAGGTATAGGGGACTAAGATAAAAGAATACAAAAAATGAAAAAAAAAGAGATAAAGGAATATTGAAAAAAAACAAAAACAAAACAGAAAATTTGCTAATCTTAATGCTATGGTTATAAGCCTGTGGGTAGCTTAAAAAAATTATATACTGACTAGACAAATTAGTCTCTACTTCTATTTTTCTCTAAACTAGTATACAAAAGTAAAAACCTGATAGGAAATACTTCATCAATCAGCTTAAGGTAGAGAGGTCAGAACAGAGTCTCGGAGCATCGTTTGTACGGATATCTATTGCATTCGAGGCATGTTTATACGTGTGTTTGTTGTCAAGTTCTGATTTAAGAGATAAACAATGCTGACTTGTTTGGTACACGTAATGTCGATCATTTGGAAGGGGTAAGCTAAAAGCCCACTTTTTATAAAAATTTCCTCGAAAAAAAGTGGTGGGCCAACGAGAGTATGTGGGGTTCTTTTTGTAAGAGTTACAGTTGTATAGTTCAGCTTCTCTATTTCTACCACTTAGGAGTGCATGTTGGCTACTTCTACAAACTTGTTTTCAGAATAAACCTTCTGGTTTAAATGCCGAATACTTTGAGGAGTCCACCAGAAAGAAAACTTAACCCTCAAAAAAACTGTCCGTATTCTTTTGATACTCGCTCCTTGGTATTTCATGTCTAGATGCTTAGACTTCATCAACAACAAGCTGCTTCTATTTATAGGACCAAGTTTTAGTATTCACTTTGTCACTTTTCTATACATTTTGCTGTAGTTCGATTTTTGTTGTTGTTGACTAGAAGATCGTTGAGAAGAGTGTTGTATGATTATTAGTATATTATTAGTTATATTATTATTATTATATTATTATATTATTATCTTGTATTCTATTATTGTATATCGTATAACCTTAAATATTATTGGTTAATTGTGTGTAGCATTAGAAACTGATAGAATGGTAACTGTTTCTACCATTCTTACTATTCTTGCTATTTTTACTGTTCTTTCTGTTTTTACTATTTTTACTGTTTTATTATTTCTACTATTTTTACTATTTTTATCGTTTCTATCATTTTTACTGTTTCTACTATTTCTACCATTTCTTATTATTTCTATTAGTTTTAGATAGTTTAGAAAAGATATATAAACCCTGGCTTTTCTACCTTCCTGCTAGTTAGTTCAAATTATCTTTAGATAAGACTCAAGTAGATACAGAAACCTTCTTTAGTTATATGATTCTTTCTTGTAATTAAAGTCTTATATATCGTAAATAAAATATATCTTTGTTTAACTATATACTTTCCACAAACTGCCCTTAGTGAAGTAACATTCTACTTCTACGCCATTATAATCTCGCAACAGAGCTCTATAGCTGTATGCTTTGTTATTTGTGCTATATTAAGAAGGCTATAGTCTACTTGTAACAGTATTATATATCAAATTGAAGCTGCGAGTAAGCTTAATCTTTTTCTATTAATGAATAAGAAGAGTTTACTTAATAAAATTTTAAGTAAATAGCAAAAATTAAAAATTTAAAAATATAGCTATAACTCAGTAGCAGAGGGCTTTAGAGTTATAAAACTAGGCTACTTATAAGTAAAATTAAGTGTAAAACAACTTTACTTAGGCAGCCAAGGGTAGTTTACTTAGTAAAATTTTGAGTAAATAGCAATTGTTTTTAAGAAAATTTTGTACAAGTGATCATTGGAAAGAGTTAATAAATAAATTAACATTATATTTATTAAAATATTAAATTTAGAAATAATAATATGCCTATTCCAATATAATATTGTTCAAATTAATTTACAAAAGTTTGCAAGTAGTTTTTCATATTTTCTTATCATAACTATAAATTTTTATATATCAGACCTGCTAATATCGCATTATACTTATTAAGAGCTAGATACTACTAATATACTGCAATTAAATTATTAATACCAAATCATCTATTAGAGCTTTTAAATAATTAGTATAAAAATTTTGTACTTAAAAAATTTAAATAATATACTCAATACCATCAAAAAAGAATAGTGAACAAAAAGAGTTAAGTCAGATATACTGAAAACTAAGATTCTTCAAAATCAAATCAAATCAAATATTAGACTTATTTGAATTTGATTTGATTTAAAAATCTAAATTTGAATTTAATTTTATTTAAAAAATCTGGATTTGAATTTGATTTGATTATTTGATTTTAAAATTTTAAATCAAATTAAAATTTTAGCCATTTATAAAATCTTCAATTTTCTTAAAACTTTATTAATCTAATTAATTTTGTATATTAAATAAAAATGTTCTTCTAATTAAAATATCTCTAGTTACATAAAACCAAATTAGCAATTGTCTTAATAAAATTTTGAGAATGTAGCCTTTAGAACTATAACTCTTTAAATTTTAGTTGTTTATAAAAATCTTCGATTTTTACAAAATTTTATTAAGCTAATTGATTTTGAATATTAAATAAAAATATTTTTCTAATCAAAATAGCCCTAGTTTTATATAACCAAATTAGTGATTGTCTTAATAAAATTTTGAGAAAATAGCCTCTAGAACTATAGCTCTTTAAATTTTAGCTATTTATAAATATTTTTAATTTTCACAAAATTTTATTAAGCTATTGATTTTGTGTATTAAATGAAAAATGACTCTTTAAATTTTAGCCATTTATAAATAAATATCTTCAATTTTTACAAAATTTTATTAAGCTAATTGATTCTGTATATTAAATAAAAAAATGTTTTTCTAATCAAAATAGCCCTAGTTTCATAAATCTAAAGTTGTTCTCAAGCACCTCCCTCTATGATCGGCAAAGTGATCCAATTGGCTGAAAAAATAAATCGTGTTTAATTATTTCGATCAAAAAAACCTGGAGCTAACAACCATCTTTTTTTTTCATAGAGTTACTCCGATTGGCTGAAATTTAAAATCCATATTTCGCACAATGAATTTTCGGCAAAATTGTTACAGTGATCACTTCAATTAATTTCAATTAATCAAAATGATTGAGCAGCATCTCGATCACTTGCAAATTACATCGAGAAAGCTGCTTGAGAACAATCTAAATTAGTAATTGTCTTAATAAAATTTTGAAAAAATAGTCTCTAGAACTATAACTCTTTAAATTTTAGCTGTTTATAAATATCTTTAATTTTCACAAGATTCTATTAAGGGTAGGGTATACAAATTTTTAATTTCATATAAAATAGATTGTACATAAACTTTTTATATATGATATTATATGATTTACATATAAACATCATATGATTTAGCCAATCAAAACTAGCAATTTTTATGTAACTTCAGAAAAATATATAGCGACCCCAAAAACTTTGATTATATATAAAGTTCATTTTTTTTAAAGCAATATATATTCTGCAACTTTATTATTATAAACAAACTGATTTAAACTATATATCATATAAATTTGATAAAAATTAACTGAGATGTTAAAAAGTTTAATCAGAAGCATTTTTTTATTTACTATATAAAAATTCAATATACTGTAACTGAAATATTCAGTTATTAGATGGGTTTAGGTCTGTTAGAAGAAATTCAAGATGAAGAGGCTTTTTTATTATATCATTAAAACTTTGAGGCAGTGGACGATGTCTTTACAAAGACTTTTTACAGGACATTTTTATATTTCTACAAGAGCAAATATACTAACTACTTCTTCTCTAGACTAGTCTTTTTAAAACTATAATTCCTCCTTGTTACAAACCCATTTTATATTTAATTACTATCCTACTATTGCTATGTATAACAATCTATGCATAACAATAATAAAATAACAAAAAATAAATAAACAGTTAAAAAATAAATAAATAAATATACAAGCTGTTGGATAAAAGGTCTGTTTATATCACATGATCTTCATATGTATTATGGTCATGTGATCATTATAGCATGTAACGTTTACTATGGCTGATCTTATAATTATATTATACATCCCTCTTCTTTAAGATGCGAGGTCCTTTGAGCTAGTCAACCAGTGACTTATTTTATAGTATTCTAAACTTCTATATATATATAAACTAATTCTATTTAAGAATTTTAGGTTTCTTGGTGTACTTGTAACCAGAACTTTATAAACTAACTTAATTTAGGGGTTTTATACCTCAGATAACCCATAACCAAAAACTCACAAAGCTAACCTATAGCCAAACTTTACTTTTGCATAGGTCTTATTCTTCACCAGACCAGGCTCTATCGTTATGCCCTACTACATACTCAAACTAAATCTCTCTAACTTAAAATTCCTTACACACAACTTACAGATACACATTCACTAAACTAACTTACCAAAATAAACTAAACAAATTGCTAATACCAAAAATATAAACTCTAAATACTTCACTAATTTAAACAATTTTAAATTCAAAATTATATACATTAAACTAAAACTAAATTTGCTAATGATCAATACTTAAAACAATTTACTAAAATATACTTTAATCAAAAAACAATAAATTCTAAAAACTAAATTGACAATTTTTTTTAAAAATTTTCTAAATTTATTTAATTTTTTTTTTTATCATTATTTGACCTCACCTCAGGA
Source organism: Racocetra fulgida (assembly GCA_910592135.1). NCBI lineage: Eukaryota > Fungi > Glomeromycota > Glomeromycetes > Diversisporales > Gigasporaceae > Racocetra > Racocetra fulgida. The sequence goes on along the minus strand of CAJVPZ010002045.1, from coordinate 5,943 downwards.
TTTAAATTCGTGTATCAGATAAGTTTCTTAATCTTTTTTTTTTTGCTTCTTTTTAGTTATATCACTACTATATACTAATTTATTTATTTATTTTAGGCTTCTTTTGGATTCGACATCTCTTTATAGATTCTTGTGAGCTTCAAGAGAGTCAAGTAAGCTTTGAGATTTGTTTTCAGGGCTGTACCGGGCCAGATATGTATGTATGTCTTTCTCTTCGCCTTTTCTTTCATGTAATATCATCTATGTGATCATTACATTATCTTTGATTGATTATTCACTAACTAATTTTTTTTTTTTATCTTTTTTATACTTAGCTTTAGGTTTTTTTACAATGTTTTCTCCAGATCAGGTAGGAGTTTTTTTATTTCATTTTTCTTTCTTTCTCCATGTCTTTTCCCATTGACAGATCTTTAGTTCCTATAGTTTTAATTTTTCAGATCTTTAAGAATTTCTATCAGAGTGCCTTCATCTTTGTTTTGGGTGTAGATCTTGGTGAAGAAAGTATATTTATTATTATTTTTATTTTGGTTTTCTTTAATATTTTCCTGGTTACTAACGCTTCTTCTTTCTTTTTTTTCTGGCTTTTTGGACAAAGGCTATTGGACTTGTGAGCATCGGAATCAGGATTTTAGAGGGCTGGGTCTCCTGGAGGATGGAACTTTAACTTAAATCAGGACTTGTACATGGGGCTTCAGCTTGGTCTTGAATTGAAACTTGGGTGAATTGGGACTTGGATTTATATAGCCGGAGATAAGTAGGCTTCTTTCTCTTTTTATTTTATTTTATTTTATTTTTTTATTATTATTCTTAAGTGTTATACTAATTATTCATCTCTTTCTTCTAGGTTCATAAATACCGGGATCAGAATTTAAGAAGGATTGGGTTTCCTATAATATAGATCTTCGATCTTGCATTGAGATATAGCTGGATGGTTTATAAGATAAATAGAAGGCTGTTGATTTTGTTTTCTAACTGTTTTACTAACTACTTTCTTTCTTGATTTTAGATTTTATTCTTCCTGATGTTAGGCCTTTCTGATATATTTCTAATGAACTTCTGAACACAAGATAAGTATAGGGTTATTTGTTTTATTTGATTTTGTTTTCTTTACTAATTTCTTTATTTATTTAGAACAATATGATAAAGGGCATAGTTACAACAAGTTTGGGATTGGGCACATAGGCGAAACATTGATTAACGATCATATGAATAGGAACATAAAGGGCATATAAATCAGAACTTTTGGGACTTAATTTAATAGAACGAGCCATCTTTGACTTGAGTTTCTCCAGGTAGACAACCTAAGGTCCTGTCATCATCACCAAATGTAACTGAAATATTCAGTTATTGGGTGAGTTTAGGTCTTTGTTAGGAGAAATTCAAGATGAAGAGGCTTTTTTATTATATCATTAAGACTTTGAAGCAGTGGATAATGCCTTTATAAAGACTTTTTACAGAATGTTTTTATATTTCTACAAGAGCAAATATACTAACTACTTCTTCTTTAGACTAGACTTTCTAAAACTATAATTCCTCCTTATTACAAACCCATTTTATGTTTAATTATTATTCTACCATTGCTATGCATAATGATCTATGCATAACGATAATAAAATAATGAAAAATAAATAAATGGTTAGAAAATAAATAAATAAATATGCAAGCTGTTGGGTAAAAAGTCCATCGGTATCATGTAATCTTTATGTGCATCGTGGTTATATGATCATCATAGTGCGTAATGTTTACTACAGCTAATCTTATAATTATGTTACAGTATTATGCAGATCATATGAAAAATGATCTATATACACTCTACCCTTAAGCTGATTGATTTTATATATTAAATAAAAAATGTTCTTCTAATCAAAATAGCACTAGTTTCTAAAACCAAATTAGCATTATTTTAATAAAATTTTGTAAAAATAGCCTTTAAAATTATAACTCTTTAAATTTTAGCTGTTTATAAATATCTTAGATTTTCTTAAAATTTTATTAAGCTAATCGATTTTGTATATTAAATAAAAAATGTTCTTCTAATCAAAATAGTTTTAGTTTAATAAAACCAAATTAGCAAACAACTCTCTTCGACAATCACTTGGACCAACCATTTTCAATCAACTCAAGTTGAAAAATTCAAAGTCAAATGTCTAAAACTACTCAAGTTTCTTCTTTCAGTTACTATTGATGAAGTCTTTAACATGATACATTGAGGAGCAAGCGTTAAAGAAGTGGTTTTTAGGTTGGGTCAAGCCTTTTTTTCTCTTGGTGGACTCCTTTCTATATTCAACATCCAAGTTAGAAGGGTTTTTTTGATAGTGATTAAATAAAAGAGAAACTGTGGATAGTAAGGAAAAAAGAACAAAAAACAACTTGGAAAGCATTCACTATAGTAGAACGTCGCAAAAACTTCGTATTCTCTCACCACTTTTTTTTTCAAAATTTTCGACAAAAAGTGAGGGATTTGGCTATCCTCCTCCAAAAGATCAGCAAAAGATTGGCATTGTTTACCACTTCTATTTTCAGAAAGTTTTGAGTTGCGATATGACGAATTAGAAAAACAACAAAATACGTTTAAGGATGAAGTTTTGAGGCTGGAATTAAAACTAATGATCATATGTCGAGGCTTTGAAGTCGAATGTTCTAGAACCCGAATTGGATTTTATATGAGAGTTGTAACTAGAATACTATATGAGATATATAATATTCTGAAGTCATATGTATATAATTTTTAGCCCTTAGCACAGGATAAAGTACACTTTAGTTTGTTTTTTTGTTAGATAGCTCTATGTATAGATTTCTACGACCATGTAGATAGTTTTTTACCTGATTAGCAGGTTTTTATATCTGTAAATAAGTTCTCTTAGATTTTAGAATAGTCTTTTAATTTACATACGTACTTACAACTCTTCCTGACGATCCTCTAGTCAACAACAACAAAAATCGAACTATAGCAAAACGTATAGAAAAGCGATGAAGTAGATACTAAAACTTGGTCCTATAAATAGAAGCAGCTTGTTGTCGATGAAGTCTAAGCATCTAGACGTGAAATACCGAGGAGCGGGTATTAAAAGAATACAGACGGTTTTCTTTGGGGTCAAGTTTTCTTTCTGACGGACTCCCCAAAGTATTCGGCATCTAAACCAGAAGGTTTATTCTGAAAACTAGTCTGTAGAAGTAGCCAACATGCACTCCTAAGTGGTAGAAATGGAGAAGCTAGACTATACAACTGTAACTCTTACAAAAAGAACCTCACATACTCTTGTTAGCCCACCACTTTTTTTCAAGAAAATTTTTGTAAAAAGTGGGCGTTTTAGCTTACCCCTCCAAATGATCGACATCATGTAACAAACAAGTCAGCATTGTTTATCTTCCAAATCAGAACTTGACAACAAACACGCATATACACATGCCTCAAATACAATAGATATCTGTATAAACGATGCTCCGAGACTCTGTTCCGACCTCTTTACTTTAAGCCGGTCGATGAAGTTTTTTCTATCAGGTTTTTACTTTCGCATACTAGTTTAGAGAAAAATAGAAGTAGAGACTAATTTGTCTAGTCAGTATGTAATTTTTTCAAGCTACTCACAGGCTTATAACCGTGGCATTAAGATTAACAAATTTTCTGTTTTGTTTTTATTTTTTTTTTTCGATATCTCTGTACCACCTTTTCTTTTATTTTTGTATTCTTTATCGTAGTCCCCTATACCTCTGTGTTTTCTTTTTAGTTTGTTTGTTTTTTCTGATTTTGCTTCTTAATGAGCGAATAGCCGCTAGCTGATGAACAATAGGAAAAAGTCTTTAGTGAGTTAAGAACTCTGAGGGAGGCCAAGAGCTACTGAGTCAGGTTGCACCTAGTGTATAAAATCACATGTGTGAGTTCTTCGTTTGGTTGGATCTACTTTAGTTAGAGATAAATTACTTGTAATTTTGAATAACTTGATTCTAAATAAACAAGGGCAGGATAGCTGAATTAGAAAAAAAAAAGAATAGTCTTTTAATTTCTTTAAATTTGGTCATTTTCTTTTTTGTTAGTTTTTTATCTGTACTTACCCCATTTTTAAATTTTTTCGATAACTATCAATCTAAATTAGCTCAAATTTTTACTATGTATAGTATATATATTTAACTATAATATAGTAAAATTTCTGCTAATTTGAATTAGTAGTTCTTAAATATTGTTTGTTATCAATAGTAAATTTTTTTAAAAAAATTAACTATCATTAATAAACAATTTCTCAAAAACTACAAACTCTTTCCAATGATCACTTGGTCAATAACAATTTACTAAACTACAGTCAGCAATATAGGAAAGCAACATAGTGGACACAACAATATTCTTGGTTTTGCACTAAGCAAACTTGTTGTTGACAAAACCTACAATACGTGAAACATCGAGGAGTGGACATATAAGAATATTAGGCGGGTTTGTGCCTTGTATCAAGTTTTTCTTTCTAGACGGACTCTCTCACACATTTGACATCTAAATCAGAAGGTTTATTCTAAAAACAAGTAGAGCAAAGTTTCTGGGCAAGAATATCAAGTAGATACTTGGAAACTAGACTATATAACTGTAAAACTTATAATAAAAACCTTATATACTTTCATTGACTCTCTACTTTTTTTTCAAGAAAAATTTTGTAAAAAAGTGGGTGATTTAGTTTATCTCCTCCAAAAGATTGACATATTGTTTACTTACCAAATTGGTTAACATTGTTTACTTTTTTTCATCACAACAAACATATGAATACAAATAAAATATAGATATCTGGATTACATGCCTCAGAAGTGGCAACCTAAACAAATAATGCTTTGAGACTAACTATACAAATTTTTAACTTCTCTATAATGCCTGAAGCGCGCTTTTGTTTACACTTCTACGAAAGTTTAAATAAAAAAAGCTGAAGAGCTTATAGTACTAGAGTACAGTGCTGATGTCGAAGAGCTTTTTACTTAAATATACTAATTAGATGAATTAGAGTAGAGACTAGTTTAGATAGTAGTATGTAATTTTTACAAAGCCGATACAGGCTTATAATTGTAACCATCTGGTATGAATAAAAAATCTCATATTTTTCTTTTTCTTGTTTTTTCCTTTACTTCCTTCTTTTCTTGTTTGTATTTTTTATTGTATTCCCTATATCTCTGTGTATTTTTTATATATAGTTTTTTCTTTTTCTTTTTACTTCTCTACAAGAAGATATCATCAGATTGGCGGTATCCTATTGTAGGGCGGTGGGTCAAATGAGCCCTCTGGTTAGGCCACTCCAAATTGATTCTTCATTTAATATAATATTAAATAGTTTATAAGAGTGGGAGAAGGATGTGAAAAATACACAAATTAAAAAAAACAGCAATTTTATTAGTTGATTTAACATATGTTAGTTATATAAAATTTAAAAAATTGAGGGGGTAAATACTATTAATTACTATTAATGAGTATTAGGTTCATATAAAATTTAAAAATAAGGAGGGAGGGAGTTATGTTAAATGAAGAATTAAATTGGTCTGGCCTTAAAGTATTACCTTTGAGTTTTTTTCGCTGATGCGGCAGATCACTGATAGGCACTCTTTGAAGCAGCTGTAGGATGTTAAGATCATAGTTTTAATGTCATAACAATATACTTGTAATCTTTCATGAGATTGAGGCTTTATTAAACATTAATCACTAGTGCGATCTTGCCTAAGTAAAAAAAAATAAAATAAAATTTTAAGAACTACTAATTCAAATTGATTAAAATTTTATTATATATATATATATATATTTTTTTTTTTTTTTTTTTTTTTAAGGTGAGGTTTTGCCTTTATCTTTATTGAATAATTTGTATTGAAAATCCACTAGAGGATTCTCTAGTCAATAAGACTGATAATTACAAATATTTTTACAAGAATGAGACTCAGACTATAGATATTAAAATCTAATTTATCTGCAACCTAAACCTA
>CAJVPZ010002044.1:0-13147 GCA_910592135.1 Racocetra fulgida | reverse complement strand
CTAAATTTTTGCGGCATATTCTTCCCGTCTAAGTTTTTCAGTACGTTCAATTTTCAATAATTCCTATACATATAATTGGCACAACATATACTGTATATCATCATTATGTTCGGAACTGTTAATTTTACATATTTTTTTATGACAATTCTATAAAAATTTTGGCAAGCATTATTCACGATCAAAATTACATAAAATTCGATTTTCATAAACTTTCTTAAAATTACGTGTAAAGTTACGTAAAGTTACCCTACCTACTAGAGTTGTGACCCGTTCAATCTTTATGGCTCAAATTAAACTTAATTTGGGCCGAAAAGATTGAATGGGTCACATATAGGCAGTGTTAAAATTTTTATTGGCGCAAACACAAAAAAAATGTACACAAAAAAGAAATCTATACGCGCTTTATATATACAGAGAGCGCTGGTATATGCGCGCGGATCCAATTTACATCACTGCATATACGGTTGGAAAATTATCGTAATTTTCCGTAAGTTTGTGTAAGATTCTGAAATTAAATTACATGTAATTTTGATCATGTGAATAATTTGGGCCAAAAATTTTTGTAAGCTAACATAAAAATAAATATAAAATTAAAGTTCCGAAACACAATGATGGATATCTATTAATGCCGGCAAAACTTTTGTAATGTTAGTGCAGCTATCATGTGACAATGCGCTATATATCTGATATTGTAAAGTTATTCGAATGAAAATTGTAATTTTGTGTAATACAGTAATACAACCCTAGTCACATATCTACAACTTAAACACTACGTATGGAAAGCTAATTTGATGCTGATCAATAATTTAGGCAAAAAAAAAACTATATGTATAGAGAGAAAAAAGTACGTATTAATTGGAAATAAAATGGGCCGTGAAAATTCAAACAAAGAATTCAAAGAAAAGAACGGAGGTACTGAAGAGACTTAATGTAAAAGAATGCTACAGTTGCCAGAGATTCAAGAATGCTATTGAAGGTAAGACGACGCCAAAGTGATTCAAAGATATAGAATGCTACTGGAGTTAAGAAAGACGCCAAAGTGATTTAAAAAATGCTACTGGAGTTAAGAAAGACGCCAAAGTGATTTAAAAAATGCTACCATTGAGAAAAACGCGAAGAAATCCAAGAATCCAAAAATAAAAGAATTCAAGTAAAAGGTCTTTTATTCAATTTATTTTACTCTCTTATTTTCGTTAGATTGCAGTTTAGATGATAATCGATAGGTTACGCACCTCACCTGACGATCTGCATCTGAGGTGCGTCAGCTGTGATCTGAGGCAAGCGTTAGTCTGAGGCACAACATATATACTCACAGTTCCTCAACATTATTTTAAAAAAGTATTCGTCAACTCCCCTTAAATCTGGTCGTGTTATTCCTTCAATATCATTATCCCAAATGTTGTCTATCCAACTTTCAACTCCTTTAGGAGGGTCGAACTTAAAATTAAAATTCAAAAGCACATCAAAGTCTTCCTTAGCTCGTAGATAAGTATGCGGAGGAATTAGATATTTGATGGCATGCCATGATTTAAGAGGATGATTAGGAGGGAGGTCTACTAAATTCGTTTCGAAAATAGCATCATGGCAGTTATTAATAATTGTTTGGTTTAGGAATTCGGGTTCGTTGTTTACGGTAGTAATTTCATAGAATTAAGTGAGTATAAATTTGATTATATATTCATTCGTTAAATCCGAATTTCTCATTAAACTTTACATAACTGCCAGTTCGTAAATATAAGTCTGATTAAATCTGGTTTATTTGTTAAATTAGGGTTCATAATAAATTAATGCTAAATAATATTTCAAATAATTGTCTAAAAGTCAGTGAATAAGTTTAATTATGTATTGTATATTCATTTTTTAAATCAGAACTTCATGATGAATTATTGCTAAATAGTGCATAAATTATATTAACTACCATTAGTGCGTGAGTATAAATTCAACTACACATATCCATTTGTTAAATCCAAATTCCACATGAAACTAGTACCAAATAATACATCAACTATCATAGGCAGTAAGTATAAAGTTCAATTACATAAATCAGAAATTTTGCACTAAATTAATGCAGCTTGTGGGTATTATGTTGGCTCATTTGTTAAATTAGAATTTATAATGAATTATAGTTAAATAAATTACCAAGGAATGAGTATAAAGTTTGATCACATATATTCGTTCGTTAAATTAGGATTTTGAAATGAATTTAACATTAAATAATCTTATAAAAATTATGTTGACCATCAGAAGATATGAAATTCTACTAAGAACATTCGTTTTTTAAATTAGAATTAGCGCTAATTAATTCTTTAACTAGTTAAACAAATAATTTGCCTTCCAGAGAGTACGATTAGATCGGTTCAAATTGTTATATAATTTGCAAAGAGAAAGTTTTTACTGCGTACAGTATATCAGTTTGATCAACCAGATAAAGTTCATACAGTCTCAGGACGATGTAGTACTAGCGATCTGATTGATTGAAGTGTTTTTTGATTTTTAGTACATTTATTATATTTATTAAATATATAGTTTCAACTGATTAAAAAAATCAGAATCTGATATAGGTCTGAAGCAAAAAATATTACTATATGTGTTACACTAACTGCAGATCGTTCATGGGACCTGAAATTCTCGATTTTCATTGGTTTTTTCCGCCGGACATTGCATAGACGTGCATTCATTGTACCTAGCCACCTATTTTGAACAAATTACAGAATTAACAATCAATTTGAACATTAAAACAATCAGATTTGAACATTAAAGCAATCAAATTTGAACATTAAAGCAACCAAAATTGGACATAACAATCAAAATTAAATACATATAATTAAATCTTAATATTTCATTAATATAGTAATTAGAATTATATAATTTTAGTATTATTAAATTTATTATATTACTACGTATAAATTTAAGGAGCAATCTATTTGTAACCATGGCTACTGTAACCGCATCTTATAAAAGCCAATCAAATTTAAAGATCAAAACAACGTTTCGTCAAAAATTGTCAAAAAACGGTTATATAACTCAAAATTGAGTATATGAAACTACTCTTTGGGTTCTATATAACAAAAAAAATTCCTTGCTAAATTTTACTATAAAACACACCTTTTTAACCGCATACTATTTTTACTTCACCCTAACCCTAATTAACAAAGAAAAGGGTTATTTTAGTTACGGTTACGGTAGCCCCATGGCTACAAATATATTAATCCTAAATTTAATAATACTAAACTGATTACTATATGAGTGTCGCTAAAAGAAAACCCGACAATTTAAATATAACTTATATTTAAATTTTCGGGTTTTCTTTTAGCGACACTCATATAATAAAATATTAGCTTGTTATTATGTTCAAATTTGATAATTATCATGTTTAAAATTGATTGTTGTCATGTTCAAATTAGTGTTCAAAAATTTGATTGTTAATTTGTCCAAAGTTGGTGGCCAAAACCGATATTACGATTGTTCCGTACGTACGTAGTGTATTGAGAGGTTTCAAATACAAAATTAGACTTTAGTTTATGGAATAGAATTCATGAAGTAAAGCACATAATTTGGCCAAAAATTACCCTCGCATTTTAAGGGGCAATATGTATGTGCGACCAGTACAAAAAATTATCAAAACAAAAAAACGATTGAGACTACTAAAAAAACTATTAAAAGTCAAACTTTTCTATTATGTTGACAATTTTTAACATTTTGAAATCAACAAAAATTTATTAAAATATGATGTGTGTTCATCGTGAAATAGTTAAATATTTAATAAATATTTTAATAATATTTCATTTATATTTATTAAATATAAGGTATGTTGGAATGCAATTGCAAATATCTATTTAAAATACTTTATAATATTAAATTTAAATACTTATTTAATATTACCATTTGTCAATTATAAGGTTTTGCTTAGCTCAAAAAGCACCTGCTCTTCCTCCTGTTGCTTCTACTGATGTTTCTCTTTGTGTTTCTCCTACTTGCGATCCTTGCCTAGGATCATGTCCTATTCCATCTCCTCCATCTTGCAATTTCCGCACTACAACCTATACAAGTACTTATACTTATACTTCTACATATGGGGTGTCTTCAATTAAAAGGGCCCATTTTTACAATTTTTCAAAAATTGAGTTTTTGTTAGATTCATATAAACTTTGACATGATTGACATTTTTCAATTATAAATGAAAGTCGATTTTCTTAATAAAAAATAGAGATAATGTAAAAGAAAGATTACACGAGGCTGCCTAAGGCCAAGCATATCACGCGATTACCCGATAGTCACCTGTTACCGTTAACCAATCAAAATTGTGAAATTCGATTAATCCCGGATCAGTCCGAAAATCAAAACAAATGTTTAAACTCAATTATCTCGAAATGAGATAAATGTAAAAATGGGACCTTTTAATTGAAGACACTCCATATGATCACTACTATACCTATACCACATTTGCCACGCCCGAACATGCCACATCTTCAGGGTGTGATGGTGCATTGATAGGTACTGTTTCACTCGGAGTTGTAATTTTTCCGATATGTATCGCTTTGATCTTTTATTATCGGCGTCACGCAATGACAACCCAATCAGGACAAATTCCAAAGCAAAATGGAGTCAAGAACCAAAATCCAGGAGCAACATATGATGTAAGGGAATATGGAGCTTCTGAAGTAGTAATTTAAAATTTTGGCAAACTTTGTTAATAAAATTATTGCTTAGAAAGCAGAAAATTTGAATTAAATGAGTTTAGGTCAGATTACTAATAAGTCGAAGGATTTTTTGTAAATGACCTTTTAACGCTATCAGTGATATAAATATCATACTTTTCAAATTTATTTGCGAGATTGTAATTAATAGTATAGGCGATTCTGCTCAATAATTAATTCATTAGTAATACATTTTATGCTATAATAGATTCTATAATTATAATTTATTTGAAACCGGCGTCATTTGCAATCTTTAGTTCAATAAATAGAATTTATCACATATTTTTAATGCTCTTTCCTTCGCTAAGTCTCAATCATTCAGATTTCTCTCTAATGATACCTGACGAACTATGACGCTACAAAAATGTGATTGGATGTGTTGAAAATGAACAATTTGCTTTACGTCATTAGAATTGGCAGCTGCACTTCTGAAATCTGTGCCAGGTTATGCATGATCTACAAATCAGATTTCGAGGATCAGGTGTAACGTAACAAACGTTCGTTTTGTCAAAAATCCTTCTTTTTCATAACAAAAGTTTTTCTAGCGCGATTTTACTATACACCCACTTAGTTTTAACTTTATACGAAACACCCTAACCCTAATATTAATGAACTTTAAAAAATTTTACATGATGATCGGCAACATGCATAACCTGGCACAGATTTCAGAAATGCTCACCCTGTCGTATTATTATCATGCGTTATAATTAGATCTTTAAGTACACATTTTCCAGATGGAGAGCTCACTCTCTATAACTCTGCGACCTTCCGACTAACTCGCCCATATTTCATATTTCTTGATATCTTCCGAACTTTTCCGAAACTTTCCGACGTTCCTAATTATATTACCGGCCCAAATTAAACATACACTGCTCTTAATTTTGCCCAAAAATTCGTTGCTGTCAAAAATTCCATTTTATACCGTTTTGTACTAAAAATTCCGTTTTATTCATATCTACATATATGTGAATTTTTCCGTGTCCTTGTACTGGGGTAGTTCATGACCATTAGGGATGTCAAATGTTCGGTTCAAACTGACACTGCTCCAGGAATCGAGTTTTAACTAGAATTGAATATAGTCCTGTAACTCATAAACGATTAAAAACAATTAAATAATTAAAGCGGATTAGTTTAATGTAAAATTATCTTCAGTATAAACTAAAAACCACTTTTATTATATCAATTATTATTATTTATTAATTAATTTTAAAATAAAAAAAGCTCGACTTAAAAGTAAAACCAAGCTTTTAACATCCCTAATGGCCATGCCCGTGACCGTGACCATGACTTTCAGTACCAACAAAATTAATTTTGAAAACTTGACCACATTCTGGGCATCGATCAAATTCATGACTCTTATCCACAGTAATCCATAAAAGTTCATGAGAATCAACAGGAAACCCTAGAAAGAAAGATTACATTTAGATACATATGAATTTGAAAACTTCTATTTTAAATTACCGTATATTAAATATATGTACCAGTACAGCCCACATAACGGATAGGATCAACACTTTTAACCATGATGGGATCCTTTTTTGTACCATATTTTGTTATGCTCAAAGGCTTCATTTCGAACAATTCTTTGCCTTCTAGAGCAGCAAGCAATTCAAGACGTTCAAGACCGGTAGCCTGTTCAGCATCAGTTGGTACCGTGCCGGGTTTTGCACCAGAACCGAAAAAATTAGGGCCAACATCTGAAATAATTTTTTATTTAAGAAAGATTACTAAATTTTCATTGACAAAAAAAAATAAATTCTCGATAAATGCCGAGTTACATGATAAGATCGAGCTTCCTTTAATAAAAAAAAATTACATAAAACAGCTTATGATGATAGCGTGTAATATATTCTTACCACCAAAGCAAGGTCCTATAACAGAAAAGGCTCGAACAGCTGGTACTCGAGGAATTTGTCGAGTAGCATTTCTAGTAACAACTGCCCCAAAAGTACGAAGAGCCGTGGAAAACATTATTCGTTGAAAAAGTACAAAATTACAAAGATCTGAATTATCAGGATTATCAGAATTAAAAAATTTGAAGATCAGCCGGCCTGCGTTACATTAATGCAGGCCAACCAAATTACTTACATACGTACGTACGTACCTATTAGAGTTTCGAACCGAGCCACTCATTTATCATACACTAAATTTTTATTGACTAGCATGAGTCCTTGTGGATTATATATTACAGTATTAAAAGTAAATAATTATTTATTTAACCAAGACAGATTTCAATGAATCGAGGGATCACAATTATAAAAGTGGTTTGTTATAAGTTATATCTTGTAATTCACGGATGGCTTAAATCACATGATTTGGTTGCGATTTAACGGTTAATGCTGGTCATAGTAATAGTTGTGTCGATAGGTAGCAATTTCCTGTATTTCTCATGACTTCTATGGAGCAAACAGAAAAGTCAAGCGAGCTTTTTACTGACTTACATGTTAAATACATTCAATCTCTTGATACAGTAATTAATCTGCCTCATTAATTTTTTACGTTGCTAAAAGACCTTATGATTAAATTCATAAAATCTATAAACACTATTTTGTAGAAAAAGGACGACTTGGAGTACTGGCTCACCGAGCATCTTCGTCTGAGCGGTGTATATTGGGGTTTAACAGCTTTAGATTTGATGAATAATGTTGACGCCCTTAAAAGAGAGGACGTGGTGAAGTATGTGGTTTCTTGTCAGCATGACAATGGTAGTCTCTTAAAAAAACTGACCAATGGATGATTTATTGAATAATTTAACCAGTGAGTAATCCAATTGTCAATTATTTTAGGTGGGTTTGGTGGACATATAGGACATGATCCACATTTATTATATACTCTTTATGCGGTTCAGATTTTAGTAATTGAAGATTCTTTGGATGCTGTTAATGTTGAAAAGATTGTAGAATGTAAGAATATTTGAGTCATTTATCCGTTGAAATTGTTTTCACGTTTAGTGCGTAATTATTTGACGAATAATTTTGTTGCAGACGTCTCATCTCTTCAAAATCGTCAAACTGGAGCTTTCACCGGTGATGAATGGGGAGAGATAGACACTCGATTTTCATATTCAGCACTTTCATGCCTTTCGCTGCTAAAGCGTTTAGATGCTGTAGATGTCAAGAAAGCTATCGAATTCATCATGCTCTGTAAAAATTTTGATGGTGGTTTTGGAAGTACACCAGGGGCAGAATCTCACGCTGGTCAAAGTGAGTTTCGTGCTTAATATTATCAAAAGATTGAAAATACACTACACGTAAAATAAATATATTGACGTAATTATTATGTTGGCAGTCTTTTGTTGTGTTGGCGCACTTGCTATTGTTAATTCTTTGCATCTGGTTGATGCTGATTTGCTCGGATGGTGGCTTTGTGAACGACAGTTGAAAAATGGTGGTCTTAATGGACGACCTGAGAAACTCGAGGACGTAGGTTTATTATTATTATTATTATTATTATTATTATTATTATTATTTATTATTATAATTATTTAGATTATTTAATCGTTTTCATTTGTGCAGGTATGCTATTCATGGTGGGTGTTATCTGCGCTTAGCATTTTGGGCAGATTACACTGGATAAATAAGGAAAAATTGATCGAATTTGTTCTGGCAGCTCAGGTAACTAACGATTTACGACTTGAGATTTCTGTCAAAAGTTTGCTTCTTACAATACGAACATAAATATTATCAAGGACCCAGAGTCTGGTGGAATTGCAGATCGACCTGGCGATATGGTTGATGTATTTCATACTTTGTTTGGAATTGCAGGTACGTACGAAATTTTTGCCCCAGATATTTAAATTCTATTTATGTATATTTATTTTTGTACTATTTTTTATAGGGTTATCATTATTAGGATACCCCGGACTAAAATTAGTTGATCCAGTTTATTGTTTGCCAAAACATGTAGTTCAAAGGATTGGTTTGGCGGAAATGTATCATATCTAGAAATTATTACTTTTTTTAATAATAAAAAAAGGTCAATTTTTTATCTGCCGTGTAACTAAAGATAAAATTAAATTTGAAATTAATTTCAACCGCATCGCTGTGTAACAACATATTAATCAATAAATTTGTTTTAGTTAGATAGATGTACGTACATTATCGTTATCAATAAAACTTTGAGTATGACGATAATGCTAGATATTTGTATAATTTTTATATCTACTGGATAAAGTTGTTCATTCTTTGGTCATTTTCGACAAAAATATTAAGTTGAAATTATTCAAAATTTCAAAATTTTATTAAGATAACTTATTTTAATTTTCTAAGTAAAATGTTCGGAACTAAGTAAAATACTCCCTGTATTTGTTTTATACAGATTTATGAATTATATAAATTTGGTCATGTTTGGATATTCTGGACGGACGGACGTTGGACGAAGCATGCCAAAAAAGGCTTTTTGATATTGATATCAAAAGTGTACATTCACACATGTATGCGCCTTATTGCAAGCAAAAAACGACCTTCCGATCCAAATACAGTAGAACCTCTTTAAGCGCACACCCTCTTTAAATGCACACTCAAATTTCAGTCCAAATATGTATATACATTACCTCCATGCACTGTTTCTTATTTGTTCCCTAAGTGCAAATAGTTAAAGTACACATCGTTAAAAAGCTTGGTCCCAAGAGTATGCACTTATAGGTTTTACTGTACTCGAATTCAAGTATTTTCGGAAGGTAATAAAATTAAGTTATCTCTCTATATGTTGCACGAGATCCTTGAATCCGGACCAATTTTCTGACATCATGGTTATCTACAATGGGTAAATTTTAATTATCACTGCAGAAGATCATATCTGCGTAGATCTACATTTTGCATATCTTGCATAACTTTTTTTTACAGTATTACAGTATTATAATATATATACTGTATATCTGATATATCCGGGTAGATTTTTGAATCAGTAAATAATATAAAAATTTTGGTTGCAAAGTTGAAGCCAAGAAATTATCTATAATTAACAGAATATTTTATACGTATAAGTTGCAATTAACAAAATATTTTACACAAGTTATAGTAATAGTATTATTAATATATTTTTTTAGTGAAATCTCTAATAATTACAGATTACAGATCGAGTCCAGACCATTATTGGATTTTAAGATTTAAAAATGGGGATATTTTTTTTTATTTATACGTAATACATGCAGGTGTAACGGACCATTTTGATGAATTGTCCAAATTTAGATATTTTATTTATGCATAGTGTTCTAAACAACTTAACCAGATTATCATATCAGCATCATTTTGATATTTTGATGGAGATAAGGATAAACCTTTGCAGTAATCCAAAAAAAGTTAAAAATGATAATGAAAACTGGTACTTTGCTTTTTCACTTTTAGTAGAATCAGACTGGCGTTCTATCAAGAAAAAAAACTAAAAAATTTCAGTATTATGACAGCCGAAATTATGGCGGCGGCTCCAGTACCGCCTTTACCGCCTTTGGCTTTACTACCGCAACAAGTAATTGCTGGTACTTTCGCTGGTTGGGCACAAGTGGTCGTAGGTAAGGAAAAATATCCTAACGCTATAAACCAACCGTGAAAATAAATAAAATTTAAAATAATTTGTTTCATTCGATAAATAAAGGGCACCCTTTCGACACAGTCAAAGTTCAACTCCAAACTAACAGTATAAAGTATCGAAATGGAGTAGATTGTTTTAAATTTATTGCAAAGAATGAAACTGTGAATAAATGCTTCCTTTATTTGTTCAAAAATCTTATTATCATGTTTTATGTTAATTATAATCATTCCTGTAGTTTCTTGGATTTTACAGGGGAGTTACATCTCCTTTGGTGGGAATTGGAGCGTGGTCAGTATTGGTTTTGAATTTGAGTTTGGAACCGACTTAATTTTATTCGTTAAAACCGATTTAGACCGGTTTTGACATGAAAAATAAAACCGGCTTCAAACCCTACTTTCATTCATCCTCGATTTACTAACTTTATGTAATGTTATTAATGAATCTTGTCTTTTTAGTAATGCGGTCCTGTTCAGTACATTTGCTAGCTTTCAGCGAATAATTCGAGGTTCTGACACAACACGAAGCCTCACATTACGTAATTAATGATTCATAATATTCATGTTCTTTTTTTTTTTTGCGTGCTTTAGTGCAAATTGGTAATTTTTTTGATTTCAGGAGAGACTGGGATTGCAGGCGCGCTTACTGGTTCAGTTATGGCCTTTGTTAACACGCCGGTAGAATTGTTAAAAGTTCAATTGCAAACACAAAAAAATCAAAAACCGGCTGTGCCTAATCCAGTAAGTACTTTTAATTCTACAATCCACTTTTTTTAAAAAAATCGCCATTATGATCGGACAATTTTTATATTATTTATTTTGATTGGTTGACAAACCGTATAGATGGTTTTTTTCAATTTTGATACATATAAAGTGTAATAACTTAGAAGGAAAGTTGTATTTATAACACCGTGTTATATAACACCTTATGCTATATCTCAGAAACGTACTAAGTAAATGGGTGTAGGTACTCTAAGTAAAAATGTTCAGTGCCATTGAAAACCTCATGGGAACTGAAATCGGGACCTATTAGAACCTTATATCTAATATATATTGTATAATTAAAAACCCTTATAAAACCCCTATTTTTTTTTTTTTTTTTTTAATCTTCAAAGGTGAGGATAAAACCCCTATTTTAACCTAACTCTAATTAAAACTATATAGGTGTTATATAACATAGGTGTTATGAATATAATATTTCAACTTATAAAATTATAAATTATAAAAAGAAATATTATATTCATAACACCGTGTTAATATAACACCTATATAGTTTTACTTAGAGTTATGGTCCAGTTTTAAGATATATAGAGGTTTTTTATTATACAATATAAATTAGACAATAGATCCCAATTTCAGTTTTTATAAAGTTTTTAGGGATTCTAAATGTTTTTACTTAGTACCCCGAGGTGTGTTAGCTAGTACATTTTTGAGATATTGCATAAGGTGTTATATAACATGGTGTTATGAATATAACTTTCCTAATAAAAATCTATTCTAACAGAATTGTAGCTTAGATAAAAAGCAACAATCTGTAAGAGGGATTTTTGCTAAAGTATTTTGTTCTTGAGTTATAACACTTTTTATATTTTATATATAAATATTGGCTGTCCTGCACTGTATTTCATTAAGTTAACAACAAAACCTTCAACACTTGTGTTTCATTAATAGTATAGAGGAGTTTTCGATGCCGCAGTTCGGATATACGCAACAAATGGAATTACTGGTTTATATCATGGTCTACCCATAACTATAATACGTGATATTCCAAGTTTTGCTACGTATTTTTGTATGTAACAAGTTTTTTTTGTCTACACATATACGCAATGATATATGCTAATATTTATATATATTTTAATATAGTTGCGTATGAAGGAATTAAACAAATAATGGGTAACTATAGTCATAATGGAAATAAAAATCAACTTACTACCCCAGAGTTGTTACTTGCAGGAGGAATGGCTGGAATTGCTTGTTGGATTCCATGTTATCCTCAGGATGTTATCAAAAGTAGAATGCAAAGCAATTTAAAGTAATTTCTAATTCATTGTTTTAAACAGTTACATGTATATGATTATATTTAATTAATATTTTTTATAGTTTCAGATCTACGGGAGAATGCCTTCGGTCATTAATCTCTTATAGTAGGAAAACAGATACTTCAATCTTTAGTTTATTTTCTAAAGGTTTTGGTCCGACAATGATGAGAGCTTTTCCTGCCAACGCTGCAACTTTCTTTGCCTATGAAATGGCACTTAAGATTTTACGCGTCAATGGTTGACCATTAAGAATTAAATAAGTATAGAATCTTTTTTTAAAAAAAAAAAATGTAGTCGTAGAATTTCGGATTTATGCATTTTTCTTCACTGTAATTAAATTCAATTCATTTATCGTCTAAAATAAAAAATAAGCATTTGATAGTTTTTTTCCGTCACATATATCCATCCACAAAGTTTTAATCGCAAACCAGAAGACGTGGGATTTTGTGAATTACTACAATCTTAAGGTACATTCATTAGAAACACTGTAAATCGCAAGATCCCACGTCTTCGTGCAAACATTAATTTTACCGTGTTACGTTATTAATTACATGAAATGCACGTGTATATTTGAATCATAGAATCTTCCCCAGCATCGCCAACAAAATTTTCTCGATCACGTGATGATCGATAAAATTGTTTTAAGTTCTTTTATGTTAGAGTTGGTGTTTGAACTAAGGTTGGAGATTAAAGAGGATATAGTAAATTTCTCAAGGAATTTTGAAATAAAGGCAGTCTTAAACAAGTAGCTTAGTGGTGGCGAAAAAGAGCGCAATCACATGATCTTTGTCCAATAATATTGTAAGATTAGGTGTAACGTAGCACAAACAGGAAATTCAAAACAAACGTTCGTTTTTCCAAAAACCGCTAATAACTCAAAATTTTG
>CAJVPZ010002043.1:0-13150 GCA_910592135.1 Racocetra fulgida | reverse complement strand
GTGCACCCTATAGCAAACTACAGCAAAATCAATATAAATTAGCATTAAATTAAAGTTAAAGTTAGGTTTAGGGTTAGAATTAGGGTTGGGTTAGGATAAAAACTTTATGAAAAACATTTTTTATTAGTCATACAATAGGAGTTACCATAGTAAAATTTTGAGATATTAAGAGGGGTGCACCGAGTGCAGGATGCACCAAAAAATAATGCCCTATTTAATATTGCAGCAATTACAGAATTGACATGTAAGCATTATTATAATTGTGTTATATTGTTAGATTTGTTTTCATAACTTTTTTTAATATGTTAGTGATTTTTTTTTAAAATCTAGTATACTGATTTATGTCTGTTTTATCGATTAATCAAAGCCAAAAAAAAACTTTATATACAATATCAAGACACATCTTTTTATTAATTTTATATATAAAATTTTCATAATTAAATATTAGTAAAATGTAGTGTTTTTTTTTAAATTTAAAGATATGATATTTTTTAATTACTGAATCATGTTTAGTTCGATTAAAACAGAATTTAATTCTTTCTGTGTATATAATTAAGAGAAAAAACTAATCTGGTTTTATATGATTTTATGATAGTCAAAAAAAAAATTTTTTTATAGAAATTTTTTTTTACAAATGACAATGAACTATATAAGAATGTGTAATGAAGAACAAATGAATAGAACATGTTACTAATAAAGTTAATAATAGTGTTCGAAAACAGATTAAAAATCCTGGTTAATCTGAATTGATCTAAATCTGATCCAAATCCATAATTTGGATTGAATCCAGGAGTGATCTGTGCCAATTTGACAGTTTATCACATATATTTGTCACAATATAAGTGATAAATTCAAATTTATTATGTGACAAATGCGAATTTATCACTTATATTGTGGCACAAGAAGTGATACATTCGAATTTATCACATGACAAATTCGAATTTATCACATTGAGTGATTATATAAAGACATGACCTAAAATTAGACCTAATCCTGCTCAATTTAGGCCCAATCCAACGTTTCAGGAACCAAACCTAATCTGATGATTTGGATCCACACAAATCCGAATCCGATCCATGCTAACTTTTTCGAACACTAGTTAATATTTAGAAATTCCTTAGTATGAGTTTAATTTTTATTTGTACTTGTTATATCTGTCATTAGTAAGGGTTGGTTAATAAACATTTCAATATACCAGATCTCTATTTTATAGTACTTTTTCCTAAATTAAGATTGTTATTTACATTTAATCTCCATTTTTATTGTATAGCTATTACTGATTTCTTAATATTATAGCTGATATGACAAGCCATGTGCATATATTCATGATTTATCAATATTGGTTAATACAGTAATATAAACAAAATTTTGAGCCAAAACTTTTAATAATAGAAAGCTATTTGTTGTAGCAAAAGAATAGCAAAAGTGATTTATAATTTCATAACCTTTTTTATTTATGAATTTATTGATTGTAAAAAAAATTTTAAACTATAGCTTTGTTGCAAATCACTTCTGTTGTAATGAACTTTGATATAATTAAAACCTTAATATAAGAAATTTAGGCTTAAAACTTTTCTATATAAAATTCTCAATATGTTGAATTTAATAAAACTCTTGATTAAGTATTTAAGTTACAACCCAAATACATTACAGATAATAATAGTAATCCTCGAATGTGTTTTAGGTTTGTAACACAAATTTCATAAATTATGAATCTAATTTTAAAATTAGATATAATGCAAATATTCATTTTGTCAAAAATCGAGAATTCATATAGAAAACATTCTAATACTTGAAAGTTTTCCTTGTATAATTTTATTATATATTTTGTTGACACCTAGTCTCTGCATAAATGCTATCCTTAATATTAACAAACTTTAAAAATTTTTTTCTGTACTTCAAAATTGGCATACATTTAAGAATTATATATTAATATTTATTGTAGAGATTATAACTGGGTAGATGATTTTTATTAAATAGCAATAATTAGATAATATATAATTTCTAATTATTATATTATTATAATGCACTAAGTATGTATACTATAAAACAATACCATATATTATAAATTATAAAAAAAATTATATAAAATAATTATATTTTAATGTTTATTTGTTTTTATATAATCATTACAAATAATTAATCATATATTTAATAACTTTATAGAAATAATTTTGTTTAGTCACTTCTCATTATAGTCACCAGATTTTTGTATCCCAACTGGGTAACTATATCAAGGTGCATCTATATATTTTTTTTATATATAATTTTTCTATAAGCTTGAATGTGCAGTGCTTCTATCTAAAACTTTTTTTTTACTAAGTAAATCATTCTTGAGTTTGTAACAAAAGTTGTAGAGCTCTACAAAATGCATCTAATAGTAGAAAACCATTAAAATTGACCTGGTGGTTCTTGAGAAATCTTTAAAAAACTTCTTTTTCACATATAAAATTTCTTTAAAAAAAATCAATTTTTTTTAAAGAAATTTTATATATGAATAAGAAGTTTTTTAAAGATTTCTCAAAAACCACCAGGTCAATTTTAATGTTCTTCCACTATTAGATGCATTTTGATGAGCTCTACAACCATTGTTACAAACTCAAGAGTGATTTACTTAGTAAAAAACATTTTAGATAGAAGCACTGCACATTTGGGCTTATAGTAAAATTTACATATAAAAAAAAATATATTTGTTTAGATAACTTGCGATTTGCCTATTAAGTTATTATTATCATTATTTTCTCGTTAGTATTATTATTGTTTCTTTGTTAGTAAAATAATTTTTAAGCCAACTGAAATGATGACATGATCAATATTATTTTAAAAGGCCACAATTTATAGTATGATAAATTAAGTGATTGCAGGTTTATGCAAGTTATTTGGTTATGAATTATTTCCCTATTAGTAAAAATAATTAAATATTAATAAAAACTAAGCCCTGTTTAAATTTAGCTGTATAATTAAATACTCTATTTAAATTATGTATTTTAGCTAGTCAGATTAACACAAAAATATAAATGTTTAATTAAGATTGTTTTGTAAACAGCACAATTATAGCATAATAATTATTAGTTATTAAAAATAAATTGATTATAATAAAAAAAAGATGCAAAATTAAATAAACACAAAATGTATTTAAATCTTTTTTTTACCTTGAACAAATCTTTAGAACTTTACAGTTTAAATAACTATTGGCATAAATAATTGCTTTATAATAAATATAACAATATTTAATAAATTTTTATTTATTTAAAATAAAAACTTCAAAAAATAATATGGAGAAAATTGGTAATCCTGTTACTCCTGTTACTCCTATTACTATTCAAATTCTTTTAGGTTTTGCTTTTCCACTTCAAATACAAGTTAAACGTTGGACAGGTTTTTTCTATTCTAATACAAAAAAAGCAGGAAATAGATATATTGCCAAATATCATTATTGTTTAATTGAACTAAGTGGCAAGCTCTATAAACTTCATAATCATGTTCTTCGATATAGTAATTAGCCTGTCTATAAAAAAACTAAATATCTTCAAAAAATAAATGGGAACGGCCACAGTAAAAGCAGGAGATGGGACTATATAATATATAGTCTTATTCCCTACTTTTGCTGTGGGTGTCCCCAAATAAAGAAGGTTATGTATTCTGTAAATGCACTAATAATAATATTAATAATGAAGATAATGAGGATGATTCATCTACTAAACCATCTATTCATGATGATGACAATATGCAGCAATCTATCATACTTTGCCAAAATTCAATCTTTAATTGGTGTGTTTACACCTTGTCTTTAATACAGTCTAAAAAGCTTAATCAAAAGCTTCTAAAATCTATTATTCATAAAAATATTCCTTTTAATTTTGTTGATAATCCATTTTTTTGAGATTTTCTTCATGATTTAAATCCTTTATACAATTCACCTTACTAAAACACAGTCAAAGAACATTTATTAACTAAGATGTTTTCAAGTCATCTTTAAGAAAAATTAAGTAAACTTTCAACTCTAACTGATTTTACGATTTCTCTTGATAGGTGGACAGATAATTCTGAAAACTCAATATATGGACTTATAGCTCTAAAAGAAAATCAAGAAACAGTAATAGATGTACTTGATTTATCTGCAAATCGTCATATGAGTAACTTCTTTAAAAACAAATTGAAAAAAATTCTAGTTTCAAATAGTATTAAAATGTCATCTATTATTGCCTATATTACTAATAATCTCTCAAATATAGCCAAATTAAGATGATTACTTAATATAAGTAAATATATTATATAATACTTGTAAATACTATTTGCACTTATCTAATTTGTATATTAATCTAAATACTTATTTTAATTTATAAATTTAGAAAGAATATTCTAATATAATTTCTATTCGCTGTTATTTGCATATTTTTAATCTAATTATTAAAGATATTTTTGGTTTTTCTGATATTATAACATTTGTAAAAAAAATCTAAAACTCATCAATTTTTTTAATTCATCACATATTTGGCGTCGAGAGTTACAAAACTGGCAAAAAGAGCAGAAAATTAGATATTTTTTAGATATATTAGCTAAGGTTTGCATAGGTGTGTCAGTATATAAACAAGGCTTTCTATACTGTCTTTTATTAAGTGAAAATTCATATTTTAAATATCCTGAAATTGAAAACACAACAGTTAAAAATATTATTTGTAATAAATATCATTTTGCGAATAATAATATATTAATACAAATAATAAAGCTAATAGTCAATGCTATTAGAAGTTAGAATCAAATGATTCTACTCTAGCTGATATATTTATAGAACTTATCTATATATATAAACAAATCTCCAATCTTGAAATTCTTATTAATGGCCTTTAAGCTCATGCTCTTGCTGTTATTGACAAATGTGCAAGAGAATTTGATAATGAAATTTTTTTATTACACTTTTTCTTTCTCCAAACTATAAACAGCTTGCAATATTCAAGAAAATGAATGAAAATAAAATGATTTGTGCTTCACTTGAACTAGTCAAAACTTGGAATTTTAGCAAGAAAGATACAATTCTTTTGCTTAATAAATTAAATACCTATAAGAATAATCACCCTCTATTTGATATATCTTTTCCTGATTCTTCACAATTATTACGATCATTTTGGACTAAATTTACTAGAAATTTTCCTCTTTTATGCTGCTTTGCAATAAAAGTTTTGGCTATTGTCTCCAATGCAGCTAGCTGTGAATGACTATTTTCATCATTAGAATTAATTAAATCAAAAACAAGAAATAGATTAACTTCTGATAATCTTTCAATTATTGAACAGCTTAGAAGTGAGCTTAAAAAAATTGTATCTATAAAAAAAAAAATAAAACAACTTTTAAGCCTACAATTTGTAATAAAATAGGTGTTAACACCTTTTTTGATAAAGATATATTAATAGAAGAGTTGAATGAGGTTTTGGAAGAAGTTATAGTAGATATGAATGAGATGTATATTATAGATGAATTTTTTGATTTTGAAATATTTGAAAAGGATCAAGGAACATATAACTTGAAGCAAAGTAATGCAATGATGGAGGATGAATAGTCCATTAATGATATTTTTAATAATTAAAAAAAACACTTAATTATTATATTTGTCATCATTATAATTGTTATTTGTTATATATAATATTTAAAGTCTATATAATAAAAATATTTCAGTACAGTATACTATATATTTTATAAGCATCATAAATCATTAAACAAGATGAAATAGATATACTATATAAAAAAAATATAAATTAGTAAAATAGAAAAATATATTTATATGCCAAAATTTTGTTATAAATAAAAAATAATTTACTTTTAAGTTCATAACTACAGAATTGTACCAGTAGTAGTTTTTTAAGTCCTTTACTTTTCAAATAGTTCTTATATATTTCTTACATCTAAAACTTTAGAATATTATATTGAATTAGCTAAACAATATATGAATTCAGATTCAGAAAAAAGGACAAGATGATATTAGGTTATACAAACTTAATTAATTGTTTTATAACCTAGCTGGCCAGGTCTGTTTAAAGTTTCATACTATAAGAACCAAGATATTAAATTTATATAACCATATAAAAATTCAAACTATGTTATTAGTTAAAATTGGTTTATTGTATTAAGCAAAGATTTGTTTTGGTTTGCAATCAGAATTTACACTTGAGACTTTAGAATATTATATTGAATTAGCTAAACAATGTATAAACTCGAATCCAAAAAAGAGCAAAATGATATATTATAGAAAATTTAGATTATTTTAGAAAAAGAAAGTTAATAAACACAAAACATGAGTATAATAATAAGTGAGACTATCTCAAATTAGAAAATAATTATCTGAGTCACCCAATTGTTACTCAATTTTTTTTTATACATTTTACAATACCTCTATTAAAAAGCTCTGGCTAATTAAATTTGTGATTTCTAATTATAAGTGAATATTAATGTTTAGTAATGGCTGATTAATACATAGCAATTACTTATCATTATGAGAATAGATTAATTATTCTTATATTTGCATCAATAATATTGAGAGTTTTAAATTTCAAGTTATTATTTATTTATTAAAAATTTAAGAGTATTCATTAATATTAAATAATCATATATAATCAATTTAGCCCATCTCTACAAATGTTAATAATATATAATTAAATATTATATTATGAACAGATCATAAAGATTTAATAAATATATCATGATAACATTGTGTAATGGCAGTAATATCAAAAAATTATTTGAAGTTGATAATTATAGTAATAGCATAAAAAAATTAATTTTTATTAATAAAAAAAAAATTATAATACAAAAATTAATTTTTTGCTTCTTCTAATAAATTTTCTATCATTGCTATATTATCTGTTGCTATATCAGCATCATCTATATTATTCTCAGCTGTATCTTCAGTCCTTTCATCAAGAAACTCTTTTTTGTTTAATGCTTTTATTAAACTTATTTTCAATACATTGATATTTTTTTTAACTTTTTGTTAAAGATAGTCTAAGCATATAAAGCATTTAGATTGATACTTTTCTAAACAGTAGTCATGACAACCATGCCTATACATGAGAACTTTGCCATCAGCCAAATAATTATGGTCACAATGTATATAATTACATAAAACAGTTGTGAAGGGTTTTCTAGAGGTAATAAAACCTTTTGAAAGATAATAGTCAGTTATCTCGTAATCTAAAGAAGGCAACTTGTATGAGTTAATATTATCAGAACATTTAATAATTAGAGTATACCAATAGCATATTTGATATATCTTTTTGAATATATCTAAAAGTACTATAGCATATTTTTAGAAAATCATATGTAGTTGCTTGGGAGTATATAGATATTTGACTGTATTTACGAAATATCATCAAAAAGTATTGTCTTCTCGGTGCTGAAAAATAAAATGAGCCTCCCTTTGCAATTGATTAATATTCAAAAATTTAGCTGTACAATATCGAATTATACTGTAGACTATTTCAACAAGACTATCACTTAAGGAGGCAAGGTGATTAGTAACTATATTAAATATTGGATGATCGGTTTCCATCCAATAAAAAATATCAGAAATAAATATTAGTGGTGTACATTTGTAATTTCTTTGATCAAATCAAAGAAAAATATTACTTCAGCAATGTATGCAAGCTTTTTTATAAGCTGTTCAGCTACCTTCCTGATGATGTAATGTATAAACATCGAGAACTAAAGAAATTAGATTACTCAAAAGATCAGTTAGATATAAAAACTTAATATTTTTACATTTATGACCAAACTTAGAACAAACAATATCAACTATATCAAGCCATGCTATATGCATATTATGGAGCATTAAATCAATATGCCACAGCTGCAGCTTTTTACGCAACTTTTTTTTTTTTCTTCAAATATGCTGTTGTAAATCTTATTAAACAAATCTGCATTTTTTCAAAAATGAGCTCTTGACTATTTTGAGAAACATAAAGTGGCTCTGGTGATTTGCTCTAGATGGGCATCATTCAGGTCACCCGCAGGTAAGCAGGTAACCCAGGTTGAGTATTTGGCAACCCAGTTAGAAATGGGTAGGTTAACTTGCAAATCAACCCGAGATCAACACGCAGATCAATCTGTGGGAAGCATAGAGGGCTTTTATTGTGATTAGCTAATTTTTATAGATTAGCTGCCTGATGCAAAAGTTATTAATATAGTTATGAAGTAATTATTAGAGTTTATTATGGTAATTGTTAGGACATATTTATAGAGAATGGGGTTTTTCCTGAACAAAATTTTTGTTTTTTCTATTAACCCGGTTTGTTTGGTTTTTTTGTTTCACTCTCTTCCGCCCTCATAGTATTGAAATCTTGAATATATTTGGCAAGTAGCCTGTTAGAACAACAGTTATATAAACACTAGTGTATTCAGATGCATTACGCTCAGGTAGGTATTGTAAGATAGAAAGAGTATAATGAGTGAATAATTATGTGTTTTAGTAAATATCTAAGTTGTTAGTAATAAGTTGCTAGTCACAGAAATCACATATTTGTATATATTATACTTGGCACATGGTTCGATGCTCTTGAAATCTGCATTGTGCTATAGTATTTGCATGAAGGGACAGAGACCATAACTGTATTTCATTAATTGAAACCTTCTCAATGAGGGACAAATTCATGTATAAAATAATTATATCAATAACAAATTAAATACTAATAGAATTTTAAAACTGTAATTTTGCTACAGATAAAATTTCAACAAACCAAAATTTTATTAAAAAAAAATCATAATATACACGAATCAAAAAATGAACTAAAATGAACAATATAAGAAATAAATGTTTAAACCTATTTTAGAATATTAATAACTAATAAAAAATAATCTGAAACAACTCTTAGCACTTGTTTCAATATCAACTAATTTTAAATTTTTTTTTTTTTTTTTTTATTTTGATTTTGCTGTATACATGATAAGATAAGTTACAAATTGTATCAAGATGATAATAATAATTCTAACTATTTATTATATTTTGTATAACTACCTAAGTATAGCAAAACACCTCTTAATTTTCTGTTCAAAAACTAATTTAAATCTAGCTACCATTAGTTATAGAAGGAGAAAGAGGGTGCCCAAAGTTAGGATATAAATTAGTAAAAGTATGAGTAAATAGAAAAGTTTTGGTTATGCTATTTTTGGATGAATAGGTTGATGTTGTAATTATAAGTTGTTGTTGTAGGGTTTTTGGGAAATGTGTTTGGTAGAGAAGTTTTTATTCGTTTACTTTTAGGTGTAATGTTCCTTGAGATTTCCCAGTCATGTTGAAATTGGTTTCTGGTTTGCCAAATATTTAGATTAAACCAAGAAAGAAGATTGTTAGATAGGTTGAGGCAGAAGTTGGTAGTATTTTTGTTAAGAATTGGTTGTAGTCGATCTGTGATGCAAAAAGGAATTGTTGCTTGTATAAGAAAAAGAAGGTTTTGAGACTATGTATTGTATATATTTGTATTTAGTAATATCTTAAATTTTTATCTAACAATCATTATATAATTACACTAATTCATTTTACCTCTTCTCACAAATTTTATAAACCAGATACATAACTCTCAACTTCATATTATCTGTTATTAGCCTAGATAATAGACAAGTTTCTTTATTATTGTGTTATAAAGAATAAGCTTTCACCAATAAAAACAACTTAAATTGCAAATTCTAACAAATTATTATATCTATAGGCTAAATTTAAACATTCAAATATACCTCTCATCTAACTTCTGAATTACTTCGCAGATTACCGAATTGCTTCTATTTTTGTGCTTAAAGAAATGTTATTCTAATATGTCAAAATGGACAACTCTAACAATCTTTGAATATCAAATTAAAAAGAAAATTAAAGCATTAATCAGTTATTAATATTAGATGCTATTTTTCTTTTTTGAATTCTGGGTTATCTATGACAGTAGATGTGGCTCTGCTATATATTAAGAATTAAAAAGAAAATAGAAGTATAAAAATAGTAATATTATAAAAGGAATGCGATATCGAAAAGCCAAATTAAATATCAAAGCCTTTATCTAAAAAGATGAGTATATAGCAATTATATGTATGTCTACTTGAATCGGCAAAGCTTAAACAATAAAATTCTGATCTGAAAAACTGATATTAAAATCATATGATCTCGAATTATTAATGAAGATAATAAAATTATTAATTTTATATATAAAAGCTTAACTGAATTGAAATTGATTGTAAAGAAATTATATGATTAATTGATTTTGAATAGAATAGTATATTTAGATGAGTGTATAGATTAGGAAAAGAGAACAAAAAGCCTATTGTTTTAAATGTTTGAAGTTTTAGATTAGATTTAAAATTTTTGTATAAATCAAATTTATATATAAGAAGTGAATTTTTAACTTAATAAAATTAACTCCTGTATTAGTATTTGAGTAAAACAATTCTTGATATCCAGAGTTATATGTGTTATCATCTTTAATTAATCATTCTGATTTATAATACTTTATTTGTGTTTAAAAAAATTCATAATAGTAATTAAATCAAATAAATAATTTTATACAATATAATTGCAAATAAATAGCGATATAGACCATACTTATAATATTCAAAGCATTAATAAACCTCTTTATAACAATCAAGAAATTGAAGAGTTTTTTGATACATCTGTCAGGAGAGAAGATGCAATCAAATCTTTAAATAAACTAGCTACAAAAAAAATCAAAGTAAATCTTTCTAAGCCAACTAATCCTGTAGCTAAGAAGTCGTATATTTAGGATTACTTCAAAGTTGAAAATAGATGTGATCTCTATAAGATAATGGTATTTGAAAAGAGTAATGAAATTCAATGTATAGGAAATTATAAACTTGATGGTTCAACTGAAAAAATAAAGCAACATCTCCTAGTAAGACAGGAATCTTACTACCAGATGAAAATCTACAAGTAAACCCAGTTGAAAAATCTCAGATATATATTGACAAAATAATTAAAAAAGTAATACAACATCATGCATCCAAACAAGCAAAATTAAAAAGAGTTACTACTGAGTGGCTAATTACTGATTCTCTGCCGTTTAGCATTATTAATAGAAAAGGTTATCATAAAATAATAAGCTGTATTGATCTAGCATTTATACTACTGAGTTATAAAAGTATTAAAACAGATCTTATTGCAGCTTATCAAAAAGGAGTATCAGAGCTCAAAAAATTAATATCTAACACTTGTGAAACTGCCTTCATAACAACCGATTTATAGACATCTCGTAATAATGATGGATATATTGGAGTAACACTTTATTGGTTAACTCTAAATTTTGAAGTATGTGATATAATATTAGCTATCGAAAAGATAGATCATCCTCATACAGATGAAGAATACAAAAATATCTAGATGAAAAAATAAAATATAAATTATCTGAAAAATATTCTGTACAGTAACAGATAATAGAGCAAATATGAAAAAAGCTATTAGAATTTAAAATGGTGTAGAACACCTCTTTTGTTCTACATACACACTTCAACTTACTGTAAACTGAGCCTTAAAAGTCATTAAACTATATACTAAACGAATTCGTAAACTTGTCAAGTTTTTTAGATTACCTAAACAAAGCTAACATCTTTCTCAAGCACAAATAAATCTATCTCAACAAACCTGAATTAATGTAAACCTTATCCAATTACACGATTTTGAAGATTCAGATAAAAACTCAATTGAGGAAGAAATAGAAAATGATGATAGTTTAAAAATATTTAAGGAAAAAGAAGTAAGGTTTTACATACTATCAATAATATGGAATTTGACTTATCAGTCATAGAAATGGCTTTTGGTCTTGCATAATGTGAATGAATAGCTTTTTGCAACTTTAACTTTACTAAATGAGGATAGAGCCAAAGAAGATTCTTGTAAATTAAATCTTCACATACCTGAAGAAAACAAATGAAATTTACTAGAAGCAATAATACAAATACTTTAACTATTTGAAAAATTAACAACTTACTTTAGTGGAATCAAATACACAACCCTTTCAGTTGTTAATTCAAGTATCGAAATGTTAAAGTTTGAGTTTGCTGATAGTGATACATTATTATTGAAAAGAATTGAACAAATGCTTAATAGTGGTATGTATAAAATAAGATTTATCTAAACTTATTAAAATAAATAAATAATAAATTAATTAAACTTTTTTGAATTTTAGATGATGTTATTGTCTGATGATGATGATAGTGATGATATATCTGTAGATAAAATATCTCAACAATCAACTATACACATCCAAGAACCATCTTCAAATCAACAAATAATCGCAAATATTCAAAAAGTAATCTATGAATCTCTTTATCATTATTGGGAAGATCTAAAGGATATCAGGTTGATTGCTAATTTATTAGATCCACACTTAAAATGAATAGCAGCATGGTCAGATATAATATAGAATGATACAATTAAAATATTATATACTGAATTTAAAACCTGACAAAATGTATCTACAACTGATGAAGTGGCTAAGTATGCTAAAACATCCACCTCATCAACTCCTTCTTATATAAAAAAATTTTTTAGTCAAGGTCAAAGACAAATTAACCATGATATTAAAATTGATAATTACCTAAATGAATCAATTACACCACTTCTTCTATCTAAAGATCCTGACATTTATTAATGGTAGTATACTAAACAATCTTCTTTTCCCATTTTTAGTAAAATAGCACATAAATATTTGTCTATTCCTGCAACCTCCATTTCAAGTGAACACCTTTTTTTAGATGCGGGAAATCATATTACTCCTAAAAGAAATCAGTTGTTACCTGAAATAGTTAGCAAATTACTATTTGTTAAATGAAATAGTATTTACTGTAATGTTTGACCTAATAGAACAATAAATCATGTAATAGTATTAGAATATTTCTAAATAAAGATATCAATATTCACTTTTATCTAGTATTTGTATATCCTGGGCAGAGATTCATCTAATTTGTTTGCTATATGAGTAACACTACAAGAAAACCCAAAAATTTAAATATAGGTTATATTTAAATTTTTGAGTTTTTTTTTAGCAACACTCATATAGACAGTATTGTCACAGGACAGTTGTAAACAATGAGTTTAGACACTTTAGACAATTTTGAACAATTAAATAAATTAAAATTACTCAAAATTTTATTAAGATAATCTATA
>CAJVPZ010002042.1:0-13150 GCA_910592135.1 Racocetra fulgida | reverse complement strand
ATATGTAAAATTAAGAGCTGAGCAAGTTTACTTAAGATGTTAAGAGCAGTTATCTTAATAAAATATTGAGTTATTAATGATTTTATACTGGCGAATTTTTAGTTAAGTTTTGTGTAAGTG
Organism: Racocetra fulgida; assembly: GCA_910592135.1. Taxonomy (NCBI): domain Eukaryota; kingdom Fungi; phylum Glomeromycota; class Glomeromycetes; order Diversisporales; family Gigasporaceae; genus Racocetra; species Racocetra fulgida. The sequence goes on along the minus strand of CAJVPZ010002042.1, from coordinate 13,030 downwards.
ATTGACGGAAAGAGTTTTTTTTTTTTTTTTTCTACGTAAAAATTTTATTTTTTAAAGTTCATTAAATTATGCCCGAAAATTATATAGAAAAAAAAAATACATATTGTAAATTATTGTTATCAAATTCGGATAATTCATGAAAATATGGTACCGCTTGATTAGTAATAGATTTTAAAGATAGTTGTTGGGCTGATAACCTTGGAATATGGGATTTAAATATTGGTTTTTTGCTAAATTAGATCTCGTTGGAGTTGCGGTAGAAGTTGAATTACTCGAATCTACGAATAATAAGTGTAATTAAAATATGTTACGAGTAATAAATTAGTAATTAGAATAATGCATACTCGAATTCTCATAATATTGTTCTAGCCTATTATTAAGTTAAATATTTCTGCTGCTGTCATTAAGTTCGAATCTAAAAATTTTAATAATAAACTGCGGCAATAATATGGAATTTTTTCTTTTTTATGATAAATAAAATAAACTTCGATATAATTTATTGTTGACGCATAGGGTATAAATAATGATTATCATTGATAATCATTCTTTTTTTTTAACATACATACGTATGTACGTACGTATATTTTTTTTCTTCGTTCTCTCGACTATTTAGTTGATTTTAATTTTCTACTATATATTTTTTTTTTTCTTTCTCTTCGATGTTTCTTCGTTTGGAATTATTTTTCCAGCTTTCTTACCAGGTGGGTTTCGATCTTTCTTTTTGATATTTCTTTGTTTGGAATTATCTTTCTGGCTTTGGGTGGCTACTATAAATTGTTAGTTGCTTTCGAATTTTTGAACACGTTTAACTAACACCCATTCTTCTTACTAGGTGGGTTTCTTCGATGTTTCTTTGTTTGAAATTATCTTTCCGGCGTTGGGTGGCTACTATAAATTGTTGGTTGCTTTCGAATTTCTTAACACGTTTAACTACCACCCATTCTTTCTTATTAGGTGGGTTTCAATCTTTCTCTTCGATGTTTCTTCGTTTGGAATTATCTTTCCGGCTTTGGGTGGCTACTATAAATTGCTGGTTGCTTTCGAATTTCTAAACACGTTTAACTACCACCCATTCTATCTTACCAGGTGGGTTTCGATTTTTCTCTTCGATGTTTCTTTGTTTGGAATTATCTTTCCGGCTTTGGGTGGCTACTATAAATTGTTGGTTGCTTTCGAATTTCTTAACACGTTTAACTACCACCCATTCTTTCTTATCAGGTGGGTTTCGATTTTTCTCTTTGACGGTTCTTCGTTTGGAATTATCTTTCCAACTTTGGGTGGCTACTATAAATTGTTGGTTGCTTTTGAATTTCTTAACATGTTTAACTACCACTCATTCTATTTTACCAGGTGGGTTTTGATCTTTCTCTTCGATGTTTTTTTGTTTGGAATTATTTTTCCAGCTTTCTTACCAGGTGGGTTTCGATCTTTCTCTTCGACGTTTCTTTGTTTGGAATTATCTTTCCAGCTTTGGGTGGCTACTATAAATTGTTAGTTGCTTTTGAATTTTTGAACACGTTTAACTACCACCCATTCTTTCTTACTAGGTGGGTTTCTTCGATATTTCTTCGTTTGAAATTATCTTTCTGGCTTTGGGTGGCTACTATAAATTGTTGGTTGCTTTGAATTTCTTAACACGTTTAACTACGACCCATTCTTTCTTATTAGGTGGGTTTCGATCTTTCTCTTCGATGTTTCTTCATTTGGAATTATCTTTCCGGCTTTGGGTGGCTATTATAAATTGCTGGTTGCTTTCGAATTTCTAAACACGTTTAACTACCACCCATTCTATCTTACCAGGTGGGTTTCGATCTTTCTCTTCGATGTTTCTTCGTTTGAAATTATCTTTCTGGCTTTGGGTGGCTACTATAAATTGTTGGTTGCTTTCGAATTTCTTAACACATTTAACTACCACCCATTCTTTCTTACCAGGTGGGTTTCGATCTTTCTCTTCGACATTTCTTCGTTTGGAATTATCTTTCCAGCTTTGGGTGGCTACTATAAATTGTTGATTGCTTTCAAATTTCTTAACATATTTAACTACCACCTATTCTATTTTACCAGGTGGGTTTCGATCTTTCTCTTCGATATTTCTTTGTTTGGAATTATTTTTTCGGCTTTGGGTGGTTACTATAAATTGTTAGTTGCTTTCGAATTTCTGAACACGTTTAACTACCACACATTTTTTTTACCAGGTGGGTTTCGATCTTTCTCTTCGACGTTTCTTTGTTTGGAATTATCTTTCTGGCTTTGGGTGGCTATATAAATTGTTGATTGCTTTCGAATTTCTGAACACATTTAACTACCACCAATTTTTTTTACCATGTGGGTTTCGATCTTTCTCTTTGACGTTTCTTCGTTTGGAATTATCTTTTTGGCTTTGGGTGGCTACTATAAATTGTTGGTTTCTTTCGAATTTCTTAACACGTTTAACTACCACCTTTTCTTTCTTACTAGGTGGGTTCGATCTTTCTCTTAGACATTTCTTCGTTTGGAATTATCTTTCCAGCTTTGGGTGGCTACTATAAATTGTTGGTTTCTTTCAAATTTCTTAACACGTTTAACTACCACCCATTCTTTCTTACTAGATGGGTTTCGATCTTTCTCTTCGATGTTTCTTCGTTTGGAATTATCTTTCCAGCTTTGGGTGGCTACTATAAATTGTTGGTTGCTTTCGAATTTCTTAACACATTTAACTACCACCCATTCTATTTTACCAGGTGGGTTTTGATCTTTCTCTTCGATGTTTTTTTGTTTGGAATTATTTTTCCAGCTTTCTTACCAGGTGGGTTTCGATCTTTCTCTTCGATGTTTCTTTGTTTAGAATTATTTTTCCGGCTTTGAGTGGCTACTATAAATTGTTGATTTCTTTTGAATTTCGGAACATGTTTAACTACCACTCACAGATCTAATTAACTTTGTTACATTGGTGTGTTGTTAGTGGCTCCATAAGTGGTTCTGTCCATTGTCGCTGTTTGCTTCTTGTTGCCGGTAGTGAATTTGGTGGTTTTATAATTTCATTATTATTCAGTATTGGTGTAGTTTTGTAGTTTTGTTAGTGTATTGTGGTTTTAGTCGTTTTTTGCTGTTTATAGGTTGCTGATTAGATAATAAGTCTAATCTGATATTAAAATATTTTGATGTGTAACAATTTCAAATTTGTAAGAATTTTTATTAATAAAGTTTATAGTAGTTTATAATATTAATAATTTGGAGTAAAATCGTATAAAAATTTTGTAAATATCATATGAATATCTATAGAATTATTACCAATATAGGCTAGCTGATATTTTTGTAGAAATTCCATATATAGGTTGCAGAAATTTGCCGATATATGCCAAGCCGATAGGTCACAGATACGCGCCAAATAGTGGTGAGCTATCGGATAGTACCTATCAGACAAATATTGTAAGATATATACAACCTTTATTAGACCTATCTGCTAGCTGATAGGCTATTGAAATTTCATTGTTGGACCTGTAATGGTTAATAGAGGTAATATATTTAGCAAGTATTAAAAACTCACAGCTTGATAATAAAATATGGAAAAAGAAGAAGAAAGATCTGCTTACAAAATGGATATATGGTTTGAAGACTTAATAGAATCTGAATCTAAATTTGTCTTAAAAAACATTAACACTCAGTTTAAAGAAGACTAAAAATTAGAAAAGAAAGAAAAAAGATATATTACTAGAGATAATAGAAAAGATTTTTATAAAACACTTCAAAAGACCAGAAATTTTTATTGAAATACAAGAAAGGTTTTTGGGAAAAAAACAAAACCCTAAAAAAAAGAAGAAAAAGAAGACAAAGAAAAAAAAGAAAAAAGAAGACTTTCACACCCATATTACAGAACAAAGAAAACCTGAGCAGATCAATCAAGACTCAAAAATAAAAGAATCAGAAAAAGACCCAAGGTATTTAGAAAAAAAAGGAGCTGACAGAAAAATACTTCTAGAAGAACCTCATAGAACAGGTTTCTGAGAAGGATAAAAAGAATATAGAACAGTGAACCAGAAAGGACGAACCAAAGAAGACGATATAAAAAAACTCTTAAGAGCCAAATCTCAGATCAGAAAGAACAGATTAAACTGGAAAAAGAGAAAAGAAAATGTAACTACAAACGAAAGAATACTGGCAATAATCCTTTAATGAAAGAGGAAGTAGAATTGTTTATTAGAAAATTAAATTTAGAGTATTACTGTAAAATTAATAGAAAACTAGAATATAGTTATAAAAAGGAGAATAGTTTAGAAAGAGTAAATTGCTAGGTAAATGTAGTAAAAAATTCTTTTGATTTGAAACCATCTTATTATAGTTTTACTGGCTAGCTTTAGTGCAGCCCTTCGATACAAACAATAGCCTTAACTGGTGTGATAAACCACATTTGGATACCCAATAGAGCAGCCAAATGATGTCAGATCTGCAATTTAGATAGTTTAAATGTATGTATATATATATGCTTTGATCTAATAAAGATACTGGCGAGGCTATCAGTATGGAAAAAAAATTTTTTAATTAATATTAAAAGCTAATTTAAAAGATTATATTATAATATATAGTAATTAATTTAAAGTTTTAAAAATTTTATTAAAGAGTAAACTATATTTGATTCCAAAGAAACAATATCAAAACTCATTTAAGTATTTTTTTTATTATATAAAATATCTTTTGAGTTTCTTTACTTTTTGTTTTTAGTATAGTAGATCAGCTGATTTAAAAAATTATTTATTACAATAAGTATAATATTTAATTATAGAATATAATTTCCTCATATCTGTATATTTATCTTTCAGAATTTATAAATCAGACAGACTTATATACATTAGATAGGAAATATAGAAATTTTAAAAAATAATATAAAATTATTTCAATATTTTAGTAAAAAAAGTATTATTAAATTCCGTTATAAAGCTATTTTCGTTATACATAACATGGCCTTTTTACTATTAAATACTTCATAAACGCTTTAACCTTTCTATTAAGAATTCGGCACTTCAAATTTGGCGGTAAATTTGGTGCAGAGATGTCTGTTATACATATTGATAGTTAACTTTATTAAATATTTTGAAAATAAAATCTTACTATGTATTACATCTCTAAACCTAAATTCAAACATGTTAATTTAATAAGAACTCAAGCTAGTTGTGTAAATTAAATATAAAATTAGACCATTTTGTAAATCATTGTAAATTTATGTGTAAATTAAATATAAAATTAGACCATTTGTAAATCATTGTAAATTTATGTTATAAGTGACAATGAAAAAAAAATTTACTTGATACTATATATCATTGGACACGAGTTTAACAGGCTCTGAGCTCCGTAAACTTATATGGAGTTGAGAAAAAGGCTTTGGAGCCGAGAAAGGCTTTCGAATTCTATAAAAAATCTGCTTACCATGGATATGCAACCGCAACTAATGAAGTTGGATAGTTTTATCCAACTTCAGTCACGACATTATCATCATGGAATTGGAGTTGAAAAGAATTAAATAAGTCATTAATATATTATAATCTGTGGAGATGGAAGACGCTAGTGAAACAAGTCAATTGAATATTGTTACTACTGTATCAGGAGTTGAAAAGAATGAACATAAGGTATTCATATATTATCAAGGTTTGCAGAGATGGACGTGCTAAAGGAACATTTAATGTTGGATATTTCTATGACAAAGGAATCGTAAATGAATAAGATAAGGCATTCTCAAAAATCCACAGAGATGGGGCATGTTGATGGAACATATAATGTTGGATATTGTTATTGATATGGAATTGGAGTTTAAAAAGATGAATATGAAGTATTCATAAACTATCAATAGTTTGCAGAGATGAGGTACGCTAGTGGAACAAATAACGTTGGATATTGTTATCATCATAGAATTAGAATTGAAAAAGATGACATAAAGCATTCATATATTATTAAAAATCTGCAAAGATGGGAAATACTAATGTGCTGTGTTAGGTAGCATCTTGTTATCTGAATGGAATTGGAATTGAAAAGGATAAACATAAGGCATTCATATACATCAGCAAGTGCAATTTTTATAAAATTTATATAGCTCTATAAAGTTATATAAATGTTATATAAATTTTTAAATAAACTTTACAAACTCAATCCAAACCTATATAGTTAGAATTCTTACATATAATTTAATGTAAATGTTATATAAAATTTTTATATAAACTTTACAAAGTCAATCCAAACCTATATAGTTAGTATTCTTACATATAATTTAATATAATATTATATAGATTTTATTTAATATTTATATAAACATAAAGTTTATATACATTTTATTTATATCTACATAAAATAATTTTATCTACATTAGCTGTTTCTCAAAAGTGACAAGGTAATCACCGCCAATGCACTAAGTAAAAATGCTCAGCATGCTCGAAAACCTTCCTCAGACCCCTAATTAAACTTTAAAATCTAATCCTAGCTTCTATATCTAATTCAAAAATTTTATGCAATTTTATGCAGTTCTATATAAAAATATATATAGAATTATTTAAATAACTATGTAAATCTACATAGAGCTATGTAAAAATGTACTTGCTAATGTATTATCAAAAATCTGCAGAGATGAGGAACGTTACTGGAACATATATGGTTGGATGTTATCAATGTGGAATTGGGGTTGAAAAGGATGAAAATAAGGCATTCACGTATTATCAAAACTCTGCAGAGATGGGAAATACTAATGGATTATGTCAAGTTGGATATTGTTATCAACATGGAATTGGAATTGAAAAGGATGAACGCTAGTGGAATATATCAAGTTGGATGTTGTTATTCTGAAGGAATTGGAGTTGAAATGGATGAACATAAGGCATTCATATATAATCAACAATCTGCAGAGATGGATGACGCTAGTGGAACAAGTAACGTTGGATATTGTTAACATCATAGAATTGGAGTTGAAAAAATGAACATAAGGCATTCATATACTTTAAAAATCAACAGAGTTGGGGCTCGATGGTGGAACATTTAATGTCGGAAAATGTTATTTTAATGGGATTGGAGTTGAAAAGGATAATAGTAAGGCGTTTATTTATTTCAAAAAATCAGCAGATATGCGTATGTTAGAGGAATGATAAAGTTAGAGAATATTATAGAAATGGAATAAGAATAGTAAGAGATATACATTGGTACCGAAAGGGAAGAAATATAAAAAGGGTAAACATGGCTTAGATTATGATAATTTAAAGAAAGTAATAAATGACGAAAGTAAACTATCGTGGATTTCTTACAACGAATTTAAAAGCGCAAAAGAAATTGAAAAAGGTGGATTTACAACCGTATATTATGCTGATTGGTTTGATAAAAATGAAAGTATACGGAGGGATGTTACACTAAAATTAATTCATAATTAAATAAATATAGTCAAGAATTCGTTGACGAGGTATTTTTATTTAATTAATAGGTAAAAAAAGTATTGTACGAAAAATCCATCGTTTTTAAAATGTTACGGAGTATCAAGGAATCCAGAATCAAAAGATTATGTAATATGCAAAGAAAGGATCATTAATCTTTCTAAAGTTGTAAAAATGGATTGGGAAAAAAGTTAAATCTGATCGATCATTTTTTTATAATTCTTAAAGAAATTTTAATATTAAAGGGAACTCCATCAAATATCATTTTTCTAATAGATATCTCAGTCATAATAATACCGAAAGAGTATATGCCAGCCGCTTGGGTGAATACAGTCGTCCTCCTCTATAATCACGCGGTTTGTTTTAGATAAAAAAAGATGTGATAATTAAATTGTCAATAATTTTTCAAAAAACGGTGCTTATAAAGAGGTTGTGACTATATAGGAGGTGACTGTAGAGGAGGATGACTGTACTTGACTCATTAAGACCTCAGGAGCTATGTATGGCAAGACACTATAAATTTTACCATCCTGCTTAATATCAGATGATGTTGAATGACCCAAATCAATGATGTGCGCATTATGCAAAAGATCTTGAAAGATATTTCCGGAACACAAATCACTATGGATTAATTCCTGGGAATGAATAAATTAAAGATCCGAAGCCACACAATACAGTAGATTTAAATTTTTTTCCCAATCCATTTTTATAAATTTGGTAAGGTTTTCACGCAATGATCCTTCCTTTACACATTCCAAAACTATAAACTTTAGGTCCCTTGATACTCCATAATATTTAAAAACGATGAATTTTCATATCCATTATCACAATATTTTTTTAACTACTTAAAAATTAATGACTTGAAATGAAAAATAAAAATAAATACAAATATTTATTAAATTAACATTACCTTGTCAACAATTCTTGACTACATTTATTGAATTATGAATTACTTTTAGTGCAACTTTGTTTCTAATGGTTTTCATTTTTATCAATCCAGTTTGCAAAATATACAGTTGCATATCTACCTTTTCCAATTTCTCTATATCTTCAAATTCGTTATAAAGAATCCATGGTAGTTTATACTTTTCGTCATTTATTACTTTCGTTAATTCTAAGTCATCTAATGATGCTGACGAAACTATTTTGCACTGGCGAAATTGTTTCGTCAATGATTTTGTCTGACGAAACTTGACGATTTGACGTAACTACTGAAGATTGACGAAACTACTGACGATTGATGAAACCCTTAACGAAATTAATTTAACCAATGAAATATAAAAATACAGTTGCCCATCTTACAACAAACTCCTTTATAACGACCTCTGGATATTCTGAATCTTAAATTTTTTCAAAATTATTGTTATCTCATCACGAAGTTTCATCGGTCCCTTCTTCGTCAGACCTATCAGATACATCGGGTGAGTAATGCAGATTATCAGGTAATGTCGGATAAATATGTCAAAAAAAAATATGAACTGGGTAGATATAATAATAAACAAAAAATTAAGTTCACATGGACTAATTTATTTCCATTAACTTGTTTTCAATGACTAAATCACCTTTTTAAACTTTTCTCACACCTGTGTCATAAATTTTGTTTCGTCATGAGTTTTGTCATTCGTCACAAGTTTCGTCATTCGTCATTCGTCAACTCGAAGTTGCCTGACGAAACTGTTTCATTATTCTTAGTAACGAAGCCTTTTGTCATTCGTCAGGCTTCATTAAACTAAATGTAGAAGTACTGCGCGTACTGTACGTACGTACGTACGTACTCACTTACGCAGCACAGCGGGTTTTCATTGTGATTGGCCAATTATTGTAGATCATCCCGTGATGTTGTAAAAATTTTATTGGTTAATCGAAAATAATCTAGGTTCAAAAAGGATTTTACTAAAACGCACTTATGGTGTTTTACACCCATGTATACATTATCTCAAAAACTGGCTAATTAATTGTTGTGAGGTGTTCTAAGTAAAAATGTTCTACGCCCCCCAAAAACCCTTCCCAAACCCTAATCCTAACCTTAAGATTAACTTTAATGTGAAAAAAATTTGTGTTAAAATTTTATATAAAAAACTTGGAAATTTTAAAAAACATAATAAAAACATATAATTGGTGCAAAACCACCATAGGTGCGTTTTATAATAATTGTTTATAAAAATAACTATATCTATAGCAAATTAATATCAAAAAAAGGTTTTACCATTAAATCTCGATAACTTTAAATCTAAAACTATAATCTTGTCGCAGACAAACTAAAATTTTATTGAATAAATAGTCCTAATATACTACAAATTAAAAAAAATAAAAAAAAAACAAACCAAAACAAAAATATAAAAAATAAATGTTGAACCTATTCCTGTATTTTAGAATACGAATGCCAATAAAAATAATCAAAACAATCTTTTTGTTCGCTCCAACATCAAACTGATCTTTTTATAATTGGTATAACAGTTACAATTCTCACGAAATCTATAAACCTTATTACTCTCAACTTCATATTCTTAACCTATATTATAGTCAAGATTCTACATTAGTGGTGATTACGAAGAATATAAAATACGTAAAAGACAGCTTAAATTGCCAAGTTTTAATTGATTTATTGAACCCATAAGTTAAATGTTCAAATATACCTCTCATCTTACTCCAAATTACTTCGCGGCTTACCGAATTACTTTGAAAGTTAATGAAATAAACGTAAACTTTCTACTTTTTTTGTCTTACCCCTTCGGAATTCATAATGGCTCGGAATCAAATCTTGTGCAGAAAATCGTTGCTCTATTAAGACTTTATTATGATAAAATGATCTTAAAAAATCAGGCAATCATAATAAAGCCCGCTATGCTGGTTCCTCCCTATTTCTTTGAAAGGTACGAAAACTGAATTTCATAATTGATTAGAAGTATACTTTCTGACAAACCGAACGAACCCCAACCCAAAAAAGCAATTTCCTTTTACTAAAAATTAGATCGTAAAAAATGATCTTAGGGAAACAGATGCTGTTGTAAATCTGAAGCTAATTAGAAAAAAAAAATATCTAATCATTTATGCGATTGGTCACGTCGACGAACAACATACAAATTTTGCTCAAACCTCTAGTATGTGCAGATCATATCTGATCATAGGTGGATAAATGGACAAAAATTGGCTAATAACCTAAATATGTAAGTCCTCCGCTTCACTCTAGACAAATATATTGCTATAAGAATAAATATTATTTGTTTAAATAGATTATTAATAAAGTTTTTGAGACATCAGTTTAGCCAGAGTATGGGATTTGGGCATGAAAAACCCAAACTATAATAGATTTGAAGCTATAAGCGTCAGATTTCTTACCACGTCATATTCTTATTTAATGAGACACTATTTGTGTGAATTATTCGAATTATTCTGTTTATTCAATTGCTCAGTTTATTCGAATTATTCAATTTTAAATTCTTACCTAGCTCATTTTTTATCTTAGTATTCAACTCTCGTAATATTGAATTTTGCCTAAATTCTTACAAATCCGGAGTTCTCTGTTCAGAAGGTTCAAATTCGAATTATTTGAATTATTTGAATAATTCCTTCTACCTTTGAGTTTTGATCAATTTGTTGAATTGGCAGCTGGAAGTATGAATGCAATATGAATTGTATTACACTGAGAATGATATCAATAGAATACAAAGCATTTAAAAAAAGTTAATAAAATCTTAAATCGAAAAATTCTTAAAAGCAGATAAAATAATTCCTAAAATACACCCGAGTCATATAATTTATATGCATCAATGCTCGTCAACATCAAGTAACTAAGCCGATGTTGTGCGCTCCTAACCCGCGCACAACCGTCGTAACCAACCAATTAAAATGTTACGCCCGTTCTACAAAAAGAAAAAAATATGGAACAAAAACTTGATTTTAAACAAATAAATAATAATAATATAGTTGAATTCCTACCGTAATTTTACTAATCATATCCATTGTCGAATTTTGACACAACCATCACCAGGTTTCACACGTCCACCGCCATATTTCACACATCCACCACCAAGTTTCACACATCCACCACCAGATTTCACACGTCCACCACCAAGTTTCACACGTCCATCCCCAGGCTTCACCTTCCACCACCAGGTTCACACATCCACCACCGAGTTTCACACAGCCACCACTGAGTTTCACACGTCCACAACGAGCTTCACACGTCCACCACCAAGTTTCACACGTCCATCACCAAGTTTCACACGTCCACTGCCAAGTTTCACCCTTCCGAGTTCCACCCAACAGGTTCCGAGATCCACCTAATGATTTTCGAGATCCACCCAATAATTTTCGAGATCCACCCAATAATTTTCGAGATCCACCCAATGATTTTCGAGATCCACCCAATGGTTTTCGAGATCCACCAATGATTTCCAGGATCCACCCAATGATTTTCGAGATCCACCCAATGATTTTCGAGATCCATCCAATGATTTTCGAGATCCACTCAATGATTTTCGAGATCCACATAACGGTTTCCGAGATCCACCCACTAATTTCTAAAATTGACCCAATGATTTCTGAGATCAACCTAATAGTTTCAACCAGAGGATCGATTTTCCGTTCATGTGATTTCCGAGATAAATTAGCCAATCAAATCAGTATCATGTGTAACGTAAAAATTTCAAAACCAACGTTCGCTTTGCAAAAATAGCGTTTATCTCAAAAATTATACTAGTAAATCACCTTTGTTTCCACCTAATGGTAGAACGACGGTACATTAAAATATTATGCTGATAACTCTTTCGCGTAATCACACAAATCATTACGAATTGTTCAATTTGACATCTTACGTTATTCAGATATTCAAATTACGTCTAGTTATTATATAATAAAATGCAATAGCTTAAATTGAGTAAATAATTAAATCAAATTTTGTTATTTGTACAAATTTGATAGATTTTTTTTGTTATTTATACCTAACGGTCGTCAAACTTTGCTCAAAGGTTCTCAACTTTTGGTTTTGATTTCTAAATTAAAGTTAAACCAAAAAAAAAGAACAAATAAATTGAATAACTTAAGGATAAAAAAAAAAGACGAAGTAATAAACAAAGAAATAACGATAAATTTGTTTAACGCAGCGTTGTTTAAATCAACATAGCAACGGCCAATCAGTACTTTTAAAGGTTATTAATGTTAGCGTTAGCGTTTAGAAGAAGGCTAGAAGTTAGGTGCTTAAATAGTAAAATCATTCAAGGAGAAATAGGTTGTTTTGAAATTTCTTGATCGTGTTACGTTACACCTGATCCTTGAAATCTGATTTGTATATCAAGAGATCTGGGCAGCGTATACTTATTTGCTGGTGATACAAATTCAAAAAAGGAAAATTTTCTATGTAGATCGCAAGATCAGGTGCAGCCTATGTGTAACGTGAGATCGAACTCTTTTCAAAACATTGCCGGTAACTCAAAATTTTGCTTAAAAAATCACCTTTTACGTTCTAATAATTCTTTAACCTTAAATCTAATGCTGGTCAAAATTTCACGTGTTTTTAGCAAAATAACAAACTACCCCAGGATCGCCTTAAAAAAGTTACTGTCACGTGATGCTCGACAAATAGCGAGTCTCGCTTTGGTGTAACGTAACACAATCAGGAAGATCAAAACAAAACGTTCGTTTTTTCAAAA
>CAJVPZ010002041.1:0-13152 GCA_910592135.1 Racocetra fulgida | reverse complement strand
AATTTTAAAAAATTCATATCAAAATAGATCCGAATTTCAGCATCAGCCGTTTTCAGCATCAGCTGCGACAATTATTTTTATTCATTCTATTCTATTTACAAAATATTACAAAAATAATTACTATTACTATTATTATTCTCCTGTACTCTTCTTAATTCTTGCACCTTATCCTTCAAATTTGCTACTCAAACATGTAGTCTATCTTTTTCCGTTCTAAGATTCTGAAGATGAGTTTCTTATATAAAACTTTCTCTTGCCGCTTCTAAGACCGAAGAATTTCTTTCAGCTACTTCTGCCTCCAAACTTATAATATGATTATGGAGTGCCGACAAACAATCTGAAACTGAACTTCCTTTACTACGACGAGACATCTGAAAGCAAAACTTAATTAGAAACAACTTATTTTTAAGTATATAAACTTGAAAAATAATAAAAGAAATAATTAGAAAGATCCTTATTCTAAGAATATAACAAGCAAGGTCTATTACTTGCAATATTAATAGACATAAGTTCTTATTCTACCTGTACAAGAGACTATGGGTATCAAAATGAAAAAGAGGAAAAACAAAAGGAAAAATATCTACTAGGGCCAACTACATAGTACACCAAAGTAGAAGACTGGCCAAGCCCATACGCCTAAATTAGATGAGACTTAGCACACAGCCAGAATAAGTATACACACCTTTGAATAACGACAAAATAAATGAAAAGAAACAGACAAGACAAAAGACAAAAGTTTTTCAATAAAACTATAAGAAGAAAAGATGAAATATTAGAAAAGTTTAGAACAAGAAAAAAGGAAAGGAAAAAGGAAAAATAAAAACTAGTAAGTTGTGGATAAAAGATTTTTAGATATGACAAATGCCAAAAATTAAGGACTAAATAACAAAAAAACACAATTAGTCATAACGAAACATCATACAATATATGCAAAAACAAATTGCAACTAATAATATAATTGCTAGAATAGAAAATCTATAGACAATTAAAACAAATAGATGCTAATTTTAGACAAATTAGCACATAAAGTTCAGAGACCTTACTTTTTAAGAAGACAGATAGACAAAGAATTTTTAATTAATAAAATATTGTAGAATTTTTATTTTTAGAATTGAAGATCCAGAGCACATAGTTAAACAAAAACTTGTTTGACAATTATAGTAAACAAAGACACTCCATATGGAATACACAAAGCAAACATTTTAAAAATCCTTTAATTAAATTCATATAACTATAAAACTTTATAAATAGATATCCCTTTGCATATAAATTTCTATTCCTAATTTAGTAATTCTTCACTCAACATCTTAAAAATGGAAACTCCCACTCTACAACAATTACAGTCTCAGACCATGGATGCTTTAAATAATTTTCTTATAATATGGAATCAGGACCCCTTGCTACAAATAATAGTTTAATTATAACTGGAAATTCTATTGTAGTACATAATGGAACTGATATCATTACGTCATTACAATACATACCAGAAATAGGACCAGACCTACCTACACAACATTTGAAAAATGTTGATGTGTTAAATAATTATTTTTCAGATATAGCATTTAACAATCTTACTTTTTCTATCGAACCTATAGAAGAAGGATTAGATATACTTCCTTCACAACCTGATGCAGTTATTGTACAGATACAAGATACAGAAAATGAAGTTCTTGCTCGACTTATTAAGGATCTCACAAAAGTAAAAGAAGTTTTCATTCGAAACAACCTTCTAATCAGAGCAATTTTAAAGAAAAACTTAGAGAAATTATTAGCCAATTAAAAGAAGAGAGCTATAGAAAATCACGTAATCAACAGATTCGAATGTTAAAAACACTTATTATCTAGAACAGCTAAAGAAAGAAGCTAAAAATAGTAAAGAAAAGATATAGAAGATTCATGATAATTTTAAGAAAGCTTTAGGACCCAGACATGCTGCCTAAGTATAGAAATGTACTGAATGGATTTACTAACTTCTCTAAGTTTGTAGATTATCTTATCTTTATTCCACTACGATAATTACCTTTAGTAACTTGGAAGAATTAAATGAAAAAGATTTTTCGACATTGTTAAGAGAAGTTAGAATTTACAAAGTTCATTCTTAAAGGAGACAGAAATATTATAGAATGAGTTGTAGTATTAGTTTTATTATTAAGCTTATTATTATTATTATTATTATTTTTAAAGTGAGGTTTTGCCTTTATCTTTATTTAATAATTTGTATTGAGAATCCACTAGGGGTTTCTCTGATCAATAAGACCAATAATTACAAATATTTTTACAAGAATGAGACTTAGACTATAGATATTGAAATCTAATTTATCTGCAATTTAATCCTATTAAAGAGGTAAAAAACTCATCTAGATTCTATAATTTATAATATTATTAGTGGGTGTGCTATATTTTATCCAAGAAGTTAATCATGTATATGCTTTTTTAATTGCTTTTTCAAGGGTGGGCAGTTATTGTCTATGTGTTGTTGATCAGATAAACTATAGCTGCAGCTGTAGATATATAGTATTCTCAACTGTGAGTTATTAGCTGTGGGTGTTATGTTTTGTCTGATTCAGTTTCTGTTTATTTGGATAGATATGTTGTGTTCTTGCTTCCAGCTTGATAACTTTGCGCAATATGGTTTTCAGATTAAATTGTATATATTCTGAGATAGTTGTAAGAGTAGTTGTATAGTAATATTTGTTGCTGTTTTGTTGGAGTCTGTATACACTCTAATAGTTTGTATAAGTGTAATAGATATGAATCCTTGTAGAGTTGTGAATATATTTAAGTTGGTTCTGGTATAGAGGTTAAGTGATAAACTTGGATGATAAATAAGTTTGTTCTGTAGCTCTTGACATTGTGTGTTCATTAAGTTAAGTCTAGAGGCTTGCAGAAATTGTTGTATTGTGTTAATAATAATTGTATTTAGATTAGATGCACTTGGGCATGTAAGTCAGTGCATTTGCCCTTCATGAGTATTACATGAAATGCAGTTGATGTTTGGAAAGTATTGAGAGTATAGAGTATGTAAGTTTGATAGTATGGGTAGTATATTAAATATAAGTTTAATTTTAAAAGTTTTTTCTTGACAAAGTTTAAAATTAGTATAGGAGAATGATTTTTTGTGATTGTTATTTAAATAAAGCCAGGTGGTATTTCAATCAATTTGTGTTGCAAGAGGTATAATATTTTTTATTCAGTGTTAGGAGGACCATAATGCTATTATGTGGTTATTACAGATGTTTTTGATAAATCTATGAGTTGGTTGCTTAAATGCGTAGGTTGTATGTTTTAAGTAATATAATAGATTGTAAATATTGCTATGTAATAATTCAAGATCGGTTGTGTGATTTCAGTTTTTTGTTAGACTGTCGGCTAAATTATTGAATGTATTATTGCTGTGTGCTGTAATTTTTTGAAGTTTAATTTTTAATCTGTAGGATTTGATAAGATTTAGCAGTGTATACCAAATTGGCCAGTAGTTATATAAATATTGTTTGTTTGGTCTAGGTGGTTGTTGAGCAAGTTTGTTAAACTTAGATATTATAGATTGTGAGTCAGTATAAATAGTAATATTACTGTTTCGTGGATATGTGCATATTGCAGAAAAGATTATCAGTAGTTCAGCTTTGTAAGAAGAGGGCCAGAGTTAAATTGTAGCAGAGTAATTGTATAATACAATGTTGTCAGCTGTTTGGACCCAGCCTATGCCCATTATACATTGCTCAATAGTAATATTATAACTGATCCATCTGTATAGAATATTAGTTGTGCGTATATTGTATTATTTATTGCTATTTGTTGCAGGGTTTGTGAAGGTTGGTTGTTTATAAAGATTTTAAATACTGCATCATTATAGATTGTAACAGTTGGTAGTTTTGGTATTGTTGTTAGATTACGTAGTACAATTGAGTATATTGAGTCTAGTAGGTTAGCATGCAAATTGAGTTTGTTGGAAGTATTGTTGTTTGTTTTTCTACATAGGAGTTTATTAGATAAATTGGCTAAAACATTTAATATGCATATATTGTTAATTCAGTTAAAGTTTAGTGGACATCCTATATATGGTTTATAGATATATATAGGTAATGGATAGAGATTAGTATAAGAATAGTCGAATTTAATTTGCCAGTGTGTGATTAATATTGAGTCATCATGGTAATTATATCTTCTAGCTTTTCCTAAAATTATATTATTGTTATTGTATAAGATTAACCAAGATTTAGCTTTAGCCTTATAGTGATCAGTATTGAAGGATAGAGTGTTTGTATTCGAAAGTTGTAGTTGAGTATTAATTAGTTTTTTTTTTTTTTTTGTTTTTAAGATGATCTCTTTGCCATGCTGCTCTTTATTTGAATATTAGTAGTATTTTTAACTATCAGATATATCCTGACGGCTGCACATATTTGTTGAGTATAACTAGCTATACTTGTGCCTTTTGAGCACCTATTTAAGTAGTCTGCCTATTACTAGGTTCTACACTAGATGCTGTACCTGCACCCCACTAAGGAGGTTACCTATTTAAATCCTCTGCGTCTATATATCAACCCTTTTATATTCAAGCAATAATATATAGTACTACCTTATTTTCATATGCTAGCTTAGAGCTTTAAAGCGGTCTCTACTATTTAGAGAATCCTTTAACCTCGAGGTAAACCTGCTAGAGCTTTCCATATCCATATTTAGGCTGATCTAGACTTTGGTAACTTACACCTAGTCCGAGAACAAGTACTTGCAAGCCAAAGCCGTTACCATACCTACTTCTGTCCTTATAGAATTCACTCTACCCCAGTCCTTTACTCGTTCAATTGGGAACCCTTCCACTGTTTCACCCAACTTCTAATCCAGATAGTTCGGTTTGGTCTACAAGTTACGTTACCTGCTTTCCTACTGGCTTAATCCAGATACCAGCCTGTGTCCTTTTCTTCTGGTCAATTCTGGCAGCCTGGTTGGTATAGTGCTCGCCAAACACCTGGTTCTCGTCCAGATCCACAGCTTATTGGTTCTCTTCTTAGACTTTTCAGAACTGTCAAAAGTAGTGCTACCTCTCTACTCAGAACTTGCCAAATGGATTTCTATTCAGGACAAAGTCCAACGGATTTATGCAGATTCCAGGAACTTATTATGGGTTTATACCACCTTTTATCAGTTTGTATCTCTTCATGTAACTCCTCTATTACACAAATGTTTTAAGATCTTTCAAGTTTGTACTACTATCCTTGATTAGGGCTTGCGAGATAAGCCATCTGTTAGGTGATCATTACTCTTTGAATCTATTTGGTCTGACCGTTGTTATAGGATCTCCATCCCAACATCTAAAATAGTCATCAATGCACAGAAGAATTTGATTTTTGTCATTGATGAGAATTGACCTCTGGATGTGCTACTTGGAGGTGACAACTTGACTACTTTACTAAGTCGCCACACCCCCTTGAGTATTAATTAGTCTGGTTTGTTGATCAGTAATAATTTTATTTTCTAGTATTATGAACCATAGTGGCTTACGACCTGTAGAGATGTGTTGTAGTCGTGGTGAGATATGTGACCAGTCAAGTAGAGATGTGTTATCATATAATGTAAGTTGTTTGAAATATATAATATTTTTTGTGCGTAGTTGTTTTTTAAAGAATAGATATAATTTGTGTGTGTATGTAGTATTTTTTCGATAGTTGTATAGGGATATTGAAGTGTGTGAATTTGTATAAAATTAGTATAAGTATTTATATTAAGTTGAAGTTGGTTAAGTAGTTGTATGATTTTAAATATGGTAGTGTTCTTATTTGGTCCATCAATTAAGGGTTACAGATGTTAAAGAATATTAGTACTTGATCATAAATTGTTTTGTAGTTGTTGAAGCCTTATGTGTGTACTGGTCCCTGTAAGGTTTGGATCATTAATTCTAAGTAAGAAGTTAGAAATATGATGTTGTAGTTGAATATCCCAGATGTTTTTAATTCTATAAATATTGTAGTTAAGCATAATATTATTGGGTGTTGTGATAGGTAATTTAGCTTTATATTTAGCTGTAGTAAGGTATAAAGATAGTATTGAATTGCAAGTAGTTTTTGGAATTACTATATTGTGAATACGGTATTCTATGATTGGAATGATTACATTGTTAATAATATAGATAGCTTGCTTATCTGTTATATTCTTAGTTTTAAGTATATCATTAAGTTCTGATGCCTCTTGTTTGATAAGTTTAATTTGTTTATTGTATTTAAGGATAGCTGTAAACCAGCAGCTTAAAAACTTAAATGAAGTATGTATGGGTTGTGTAGTAATAGTGAAGTTTATGAAGTTGATTCGAGGTGTTGAATTGGTGTTTAAAATAAGAATGAATTTTTGTGGGTTTACTTTAATATGAGCCATTGTGTAGAAGGATGCAGCTGTATGAGTTATTTGTTGAAGTTGGCTTATAGATGGACTAAGCCATAATGTGTCATCCATATAGGCTAGGACAGATGTTAATGTAGATTTGTTTTTGTATTTTGTAGAGTTGAGTTGTATAAGTCATTGGACTGAGGATGTATATCCTTTGTATTTGTAGTATATGTGGTTGATTAATGGATCATAGTAGATATGCCAAAGTAGTGGTGTTATGGTTTCTTCCTGGTTAATGCCATTTTTTACTAAGTATGATATCATAAGTCCAAAGTTTGTAATAACTTAGTTATGTTAGTTGTGTAGAAGGTTTTGTATAATGTTTGTAAATTGTGGAGGCATATTAAGTCTTTGTTGAGCTTTAATGAGCAGATATAGATTGACAGAATTATATGCTTTACTCATGTCTTGTAAGAGTATCCATATTTGTTTTTGGTTACAAGTGGCATCTTCTATGAAATTGTTGAGTATATGTATTGGATTGTTTGTTGAGTTACTTAGAAGTGCAACATAATTATATAGGTTGAGTATAGCATATGTTGTAAAAGTTTGGGGTAATCGATTTGTAAGAATTTTTGTATAAAGTTTTTTAATGTGTTCAATTAGACTGATTGGTCTGATGTTGTTAAGATTTCTGTCGAATTGAGGTTTTTTGGAGATAGAATAGATTCTACTGTCTTTCCATTATTTAGAAATGTTTTGGATGTTGATGAAGTGAAGTAATAGCTTGTAACATATTGGATTCAATATGTTTAATCATTTTGTAGCTAATACCTGATAGGCCACATGCTTTGTTATTGAGTAGCTGTTGAATTGTTTGTATAACTTTTTCTATATTGATTTCTCTAAGTACAGAATCATATCATTCTGTTCTTATTTCTGGTTTAGGTTGATATTTTGCTTTCCAGTTTTGGTCAAAGATTGTAGTATTGTATAGATAATGTGCTGTTCATTTATCATAATGATTATGTATATGTTGTTTAATATCATCTGGGTTATTGATAATATTTGTGTCAGTCTTAATATTTTTAAAATATACAGTGTCCTTATGTGATTCAGTATACTGTTTATTATCTTTGTTGGATTAGTAAGTAATTGATTGCATCTTTTGTTTGTAACTAAATTGATATGCTGTCTAAGATGTTGTGCATTTTCAAGATTTCTTGTATTATATAGTGTTTTCAGTATTCTTTTGTTTCTTGTACCCATGAGGCTAGATCTGATTGAAGATGTGGTGGTGTATTAATGGTGAAGTTGTGTTTGGTATTGAGATTGTCAATTAGATCTAGTATATTGTTTGGCAATATGATATTATGTGTAAAATATTTTTGAACCCAGTGTATTATATGTCTAATTGTTTTAAAGTCTTTGTGAAGTTGTGTTGCTTTGGGAGTGAATGAATGAAAAAAGTTTTTTGTTATAATTTTCCTGTTAGAAATATGTTGGTATGCTCATTAATAATACAGGTTTGTATTTTATACCATGTCTTTTCAAGAGATTCTGTTGTATCAGTGTTGGTGGGAACTTGATGCATATTCATGTTTGATTTGATTTGATTCGTAAAGGATTCACAGTTTTCTTTGGACATTAATTTGTAGTTAAATACTCTTCTTTTATACTTAAATTTTTGGTTGGTTCTAGAAAGTGCAAATGGGAATAACCAGGTTGAGATTAGGATTTAATGATTACTATTTGTAAAAGATAATGAATTGTCTATTTCAAATTTGTGTAGGTATGGTATTAGTGTATTACTAGCCTATATATAATCAATTCTGGTTTGATATCGGGTGCTTTGCCAAGTATGCTGTAAGTTGTTTGTATGGTCTGCTAAGTCATATATATTAGTACTATGTAGATAGTTGAGTAGTTGGAATTTAGTAGTTGATGATATGGTTGTATCAGTATTTGCATTAAAGTCACTAAAGATTATTGGATATAGGTTTAATGCTATAGCTTGTTGTATCCATGTTATGACTTTGTTTTGTGTTAATTTGTGATGTGTTGTATTAGTTGAGGAAAGATAGACAGAAATAATTCAAAATTTGTGATCATTTTTGAAAAATAGATCTATTGCAATTGCACCTCCTGAGTGGTTAAGAATATTGTAAATATGGGACTGGAATTGTTTTTGAATCATGATGCATGTGCCTTCTTTGATGTCTGATAAGTTTGACCAGTAGTAAAAGTAGTAGTCTGTATTAAGGAATTTTGTATTTGTGTTGTTAGAGATTTTTGTTATAGTAAAACTGACTATATGTAGATTGTGAATTAGGCAGTAGGTTTCTTATAGAAGTTGTTTCTCTGGCATGTTGTATCCTTGTACATTGTGGGTAGCAATATTTAGGTATAGAGAAGGGTTAGATCCTATATTTTCCTTATAGATGTAGTTTGGTTATTGTGTTGATAGCGAATAGTATTTTGAGTAGGTGAGTAAGTTGGTTCTATTTCATTATCTAGAAATAAATTATTATCAATGTTTGGTGCATTAAACAGATGGGTTAGTGAAGCAGAGTATGTGGTAGTATATAATTTAAATGGGGTTTGTAAAAATTTTTTAATTGTCTTAATAGTTAATTGAGTATAGTTTTGAAGTATGCTTGATTTATTGGGTAGATATATATATGCTTTGTGATATAAGTTGTGTATAGAAAAACTTAGGTTAGGTTTAAAATTTTCTGATATATTTTGTTGCAGATGTTGGGTAAATGATGCAATTGTGATTTCAGTCGTTATTATTAGTAGTTTGTAAAATTATAAGAATTTGTTATAGTATATAGACAAGTTGCAGGATTCTAAGGATGTTAATTGCAAACTTGCCAGATTAGTATTTTTTATATAGTCGCTTGCCGTATACCCGATTCTCAGAGTTTTCAAAGAACTTGTAGCTTGCTCTGTATGTTGAATCTGACCATCATTATCACAAGCCTTTAGGTAAATAGGCTTTACCACCTGCCTACTTACATCATTCTCTTTACTAAATACAATAGGTGTTTCTTTTAGTAAAGCAGTGGTTGCATCTATGTTGATTGTAAAAGATACATTTATTGAAAAGAAAGAGATGGCTCAAAAAAGAGTGAATCCTCGAGTTCAACTAGTTAGAAGGTAATTTTAAATTTTCTGAAAAATATTTTTTTGCTTCGGGTTTGGAGATGTTATTAAAGTGTTTAATGATTAAATTGAGTGATGTTTTTTGATTTTTGATAAGGTCATAGTATGTTATGACTCTGGCTAAGTAGTAGTTTCAATTGGAGATTTGGTAAGGAATTCTGTGGCTTCTTGTTTAGTTTTGTTAAGGATGTTGTGATTTTGTGCAGTAATACGGTAGTATTTAGCTAAATATTGGTAGAAGAAAAAACCTCTTCTTTTGGAATTAGTTTTAGTTGAGTTTAGTTTACAGATTTGTTCTTCAAATTCTGTTGTGAGTTGGTTTATGATTTTAGTGTGTATATGTTGCTTTATGTTTGTCATCTTTATAGAAAATTGAAGTATTAAAAGAAGATATTTTTAAAGTTAATTTGTCTTTTGAAGCTTGTTTAGAGTATGCTTTATATTATTGTTCGAGAGTTGCTTTATATAATGCTTCTTTGTTATATAAATAGTTTTTTTTTTTTTCTATAAACGTAGTTTTTGTCAGTACAAGTAAGAGTATAGAAATTAGTGAATTTAGATAAGAGAAGTTTGTGTTCATATGTGGTTTCAGGCTTGCTGAATTCAAAATTTTTAGGAAGAAATTTTGTTAAATTAAAAATAAGTTCTTTGTGAATTTGTGATTTAATACGCTTATAAGTTTCTTCCTTGTCTGGTGTTGTTGAAAATTGTCGACAATATATAGTATATGTTGATTCAAACTATTTGTCTAAGTTAGTGAAAGAATCTTTAAGTGAGGGAATGTTAAATTTTTCAAGAAAAGCAGTTTTAGAAAGGTTGAAAAGAATTGTAATATTGATCTTTGGTCTGTTTTAAAAGAGAAGATTAGTTTGTTTTCATCAGTTGATTCAATTTTAGAGGTAACTTTAAAGTATTTAGGTCTGAAGTTGAAATCTTCAGCAAATTTATTGTAGTTAATAGTTTGGTAGTTATTTGATAAGTAGAGGTGTAGTCGTACAAGATTAAGACATGCTTGTAGTCTGTTTTCAGGTTTATATAGTGGGATAGAGATAGCTAATGCAAAGATTTCATTGTAGTTGAGTTTAGTAAAAAGTATAGTAGTAAATTAAGAATGAGGTTTTTAAGTGATAATTCTAAGAATGTAAATAGAATTGAAGCTTCAGGGGTTATATCAGGGTTTCTTTTGTAGATAAGGTTTGTAAGAAATTTAGGTTTATCTGCCGCCATTGTGCGAATAAGGTATTGGAAGTTTGCTTTCATAGCAGATCTAATTATATAGCCTTGTTGGTTTACTCTTGCTGGTTTAATTTCTTTGCCAGGGTAGAAGTTATATAAGAATTTTTTAAGAAAAGCAAGTAGTTGATAAGAAAGTGTTGTTTGAAGCCTCTTATTAGGCTCCATTTTATCTGTAATTGAGTAAATTGCAAGCTAGTCGAAGGCTAAATTTGATTTAGTCTTGGTATTAGATTGGTTTTGTTAGCTATTAAAAGTTAATTGCTTAAGTTTTTGAGTTGTTTGTGTAGATGAAGATGAAGATTCTTAAGTTGTTTGTTTAGGATTAATTGGTTCGTCTGTTTCCATCTCGACTGTTTGTATATTGTCAGAAGTTGATATAAGTAGAAGTAGTGTATCAAGAAAGTTAGTAGTCTTGGTAGATAAAGTATTTTGATTCTGTTCTTCTTGAAATAGTTTGAGGCAGTCAATATGGAAAGCCTCATTGTTATGAAATAAAGCATCATTTGTAAAATGATTAATATTATTAATATTCTTGCAGCTTATAACTGCTCAACATTTAGGGCATGTATGCTGTTCAGAGATAGAAGTTGGAGAGGCTGGTACTGTTTGTGTTGATGATTGCAAGACTGAAGAAAGTTTCTTTGCTTGTTTATTAAATGTTGTAGGACTAGCAGTTACTTGAATATTGTATGTTTTGTTTAAATTCGATACGAAGTTAGTATGAAAGCTACCACATAAACAAGTGACTATTTGGGTAGTTGGTAGTGCAGGTAAGAAGTGTGTTGATCAGTGGTTTCTTAGATTTTTAGTATAACAGCTAGTAGGGCAGAATTGCATTGATTTTGTCAAGTTCTTCTTTATAGATTGCTATACCAAAAGATCTGATATAGTTAGCATAAAAGTAGTCAAGGTCTAAAGAGTCTGGAGTTTGAGTTACTGGAGCAGGCATTGTGTTATTTAATGTACGGAGTATTGATATAGGAAGTACAAAGTACTGGTTTCACATTTGCTTAAGAGCATGAATTCACTTTCTTTAGTAAAATTTAAAGTTATTTGATTTAATAGTTAAATAGATATAAAAACAGAAGTATTGTGTTTTCAAGGGGTATTACTGTGTCTGCTGCAGCTTGTGTAACTTCGTGTAATCTATGTATCTAAAGTATAACAAATGTGGCTGTTGTGGCTGGTATAGTACAAAATTAGGTACACGTTGTATAAAATATTGTATAATAGTATAAAGTTTGTGTTTAAATTAAAGTATTTATAGATTTATACTAAATAAATAGTACTGTTTAAGGAAATATTAATTTGCACAAAGTAAATTTAATTTGGACTATTTTTAGAAGTGATTTGAGGTTACACAAAAACAAAAAATTTTTTACAAGAAGTTTAAAAAGGAGTAAAGATTATTTTTGTTATAACTTGGTCAATATTAGATTAAAAATCTTTATTTAAAGCTTGTTTTGACTAAAGTGATGAGATTTACAACTTTCTCTTAAGGTTTAGAGGTAGTTGTGAAGACAGTTTTCAAAAATAAGCAAAAGTTTGGTTTAAAGAAACTATGAGATATTAACTATGAGTTTTCAAGCTAAAGCCTTGAAACTTCTATAATATATGTAAAATTATGAGAAGAACAATTTTACTTAAGATGCAAAGGTCTGTTTTCTTAATAAATTATTGAGATATTAGCAGTTTTATGATGGATGAATTTTTATTTAAGTTTGTATAAAGGATTTATAGAAGAGTTTTCTTTTATTATTAAGCTTATTATTAGTTATTATTTTTTTTTATAATTCGGCAATCCTGCCTCTGTTTATTTGAGATTAAGCTATTCAAGAATTATACATTTCTATCTGTAGCTATTGCTAATCTGACCAAACTAGAGACTCACCTTGGCTTATACTCAGGTGCGATCTGCCTCAGTAGTTTTTGGCCTCCCTCCGGATCTTTAATTTACTAAGAATTTAATCCTTTCGGTCACAGGCTGGCAACTATCCGCCTTGTTAGTACTGCCATTTAAATCTGTTTTAATTTTACATCTTACCCATGAGGACCAATCTGGTTTTTTACCATCTCACACTAGATTTTCTATGTTTTTGAATGCTACTGCTCTTGCATCTTCTTTCTTCTTATTTTTCTGTCCTCCTGTTTGTACTTGATTTTCTTTATTTTCCTCGTCTTCTTTTTTCTTTTTTTTCTTTTTTTTGTTAGCCTTTTTCGTCTTCTTATTCTTTTTCAAGATTTCTTCTCTTTTTTTATTATTAGTTATTATTAGTTATATT
Organism: Racocetra fulgida; assembly: GCA_910592135.1. Lineage (NCBI taxonomy): Eukaryota > Fungi > Glomeromycota > Glomeromycetes > Diversisporales > Gigasporaceae > Racocetra > Racocetra fulgida. Next base: position 148 of record CAJVPZ010002041.1, on the reverse strand, counting down.
ATTATTATTATTATATTAGTATATTATTATCTTGTATTTTATTATTGTATTATCGTATAACCTTAGATATTATTGGTTAGTTGTGCATAGCATTAGAAACTGATAAAATGATAACTGTTTCTACAGTTCTTATCATTCTTATTATTTT
>CAJVPZ010002040.1:0-13153 GCA_910592135.1 Racocetra fulgida | reverse complement strand
GTATAAAAGATTTTAATTAAATTTCAATAAAGACAGAGACATGGTCTCACCATTAATATTCAAAAAAAAAAAAAATTCTTGTATAGTTGTATATAAGTTAATATTATTATGCTAGTAGTTAGATAAAAAGTTTAGATAATTTGTAAGTTTGGTTTGTAGTTTACATAATTAGGTGCTAATAATATCTAATTTTAGTATAAATTATAAACTTATTAATAAAGTATAATAATTAATAACTTTTGATTTACTAGACCACTTTAGATAATTTAATTACCAAAATGATTCTCTTAATAAGAGAATTTAATAATCCTAAAATTATAAAAATCTAATTACTGAATCTTGAAAACAATTAGATATGTATACTATTATATAATTGTGAATATAATTGATTAATAATACTAATTATTAATAATCTTAAGATTCTGTAATCAGAATTTAATAATTTTAGACATGTTAGAATCATCTCATTGAGATGAACATTTTGGTAATTAAATTATTTAAAATAGATTAGTCTATCAAAAGTTATTTAATATTAAAATATTTATATAATATTTTTAAAATTACAGTCAAATCTCTATAAATACAACATGTCTATACTAGTCTAAAATGTATATTTAGAGAGGTTTGCATCTAGAAAGAGCCAATCAAATTGCAGCTTTTACTATTTGATCAGCAGGCTTGTGTAATAAACTTAAATATTAACTTCTAATTAGCTAGATGCATTTAGAGAGGTTAGTATAATATAAAAATTTTTGAATAGATATATATTTGCAAAATATAAAATATACATTTAGCACTAATAGTTTTATATAGTCAAGACAAAAATGTATATTTAGAGAGATATTACATTTATGAAGATTGTATTTAGGGAGGTCTGATTATATTATTAAAATTATACAAAATTTAAATTATCTTAAGATTAGAATTTAATAATTTTAAACTTGTTAGAAATGTCTAATTGAGCTAAACATTTAGTAGTTAAATTATCTAAAATAGATTAGTAGATCAAAAGTTATTATTAATTTCACAAATTAGTTATTATATAGTCAATAGAAATCAAGCAAATCTATATTTGAAAAAAAATTAATACTTTAAATTTCATAGTATATAACTCGATGAATTTTAAAGATATCTTAATGATTTAATATTCAAAAGAAAGCTTACGATCTAAGCTTTCTTTTGAATATTAAATCATTAAGATACCTTTAAAATTCATCAAGATATAAGCTATGAAATTTAAGGTATTAATTTTTTTTCAAATATAGGTTTGCTTGATTTCTATTGACAGCAGCCTATATATATAATGAAATTACTATATAATATATATAATAATAAACAAATCTAGATGAATCTCAGGATTTAATAATTAGATTTTATTATTTTAGTCTTGTTAAAATCTTTTTATTGAGAGAATCATTTTAGTAATTAAATTATTCAAATCAGTTCAGTAGATTAAAAGTTATTAATTATTAATTAATTTTAAATATGATATTTATTATATATAATACAAAATAACTACATATCACCACTGGTGATTATCACCAGTGATTTACAGGTGTAACGTATAAATCAAAGTAATTTTTTAAAACAAAGGTTTAATTTTTTAATATTAGGATAAGGGTGGGATATAATGTTGGGGTTAGGCAAAAGTTATAGTAAAATTTTGCAAGGAATTTTTTTTATTAAGGCCTAAAAGGTGGTTTCATAGATAAAATTTTAAGATACGATTAATTTTTTAAAAATTCTTTGTTTTTGTTACACAAAATTGATTTACATGTTATACCTGATCTTGCAAATTAATTGGTTAATTATATACTGGTGATAATTACCAGTGGTGATAAATAGCAAACTCCTATATAATAATAATTTTATTTTGTAATCTAAAAGAAGGCTCCACTATTGGATGCGAAGCCCTGTGGCTAAGTTCAAGTGCAAGTACAAAACTAGAAAAAGAAATTCTCAGAAAGGAGGTCTGATTGTAGAGCAGTGCCAATGTGTGTGTCCTCACAGATGGTTCTGTTACATAAAGATTACACATATAAGTCCTTGATTAGGGGTGACTGGAGCAGCACCAACATCTCCAGCAGTTGAGAAACTTGCTTGGGAGAGTGATATAACCGTAACAAAATCAGAGTGTTGAGAAAAGTAGTGAATACAAGAATGACCTGTGGTAAAGGATTGGTTCAACTAGAATTAGAAGCACTTCTAGCATGTGGTATGATATCAGGTTAAGAAAATAAATTATCTATAGGGAACTTATAGATAAGAAATTAATTAGCAGAAGTAGTATACAAAAATCTAGGTCAGATATTAAGGCTCTGGTAGGTTTAAGTCGTAAATAAAGTAGTCCGAGTCTAGTATTCTTAGATTAGTCAGTAAGTAGGTACATGAGTGAGCAACAAGGTTGTATAGTAGTATATAGACTTTCACCTTAATACTAAAAAAAAATAATAATAATAATTTGATTAGCTAATTAAATATCAGATGTGAGTAAGTAGTGATAGCCTATTAGTAAAAATAAATCAGCTAATTTTTAAAAACTCTCTTATTTGTGAAGTCAGCTATATTATATATATTTATGCTAAGTAGATAATTGAGTAGTTAAAAGTTAACTGATAATAAGATTTTGGTATTATGATTTGCATTAAACTATAAAATATAAATTAGAGAATATTGTCTAAGTAATTGTTTTGTTTTGTATATTCTTTTGATTCTTTATGTTTGTTAATAAAAAGTAGACAAAGATGATTCTTAACTTGAGTTATGTTTATATCTAATGCAATTGCATTACTAGGATATATTAGAATATTGTAAATATATACTTGAATACTGTTGTAAATTATAATATATATGTCTTCTTTAGATTCAGAGGTATTAGATCAAAAATATAAGTAATAGCTGGTATTAAGAAATTTAGTTTGTATTATATTAGCTATTTTTGTTTCTGTAAAGCTAACTATATATAAATTATAAGTTAGATAATATTCTTTCTATATAAAATATTTTTTTGATATATTAAGATCTCTAATACAGTATTATATTTTTTTTAAAAAAACTTAGTCTCTTTGGAACTAGAATTTTATTCAAGTATTGTTAAGTAAAAAGCTCGCAGCTATAATCTCAAAAGAACTCTATATATTAAAAAGTATATTCTAGCCATATCTGTACCTTTTGAGCCCCTAATTTAAATAGTCTGCCTATTACTAGATTTTATACTAGATGCTATACCTATAACCCACTATTATTTGAGTTATCCAATTAAACTCTCTGTAATGTAACTATATCTGTATTACCAGTACATCTCTGCTATATTTGTTAGTCAAGAAGTTCTGGTTACTTGGCCCATATCCTTAAGACTAATTTATCCTTGAGGCATTATTGCTAGAGCTTTCTATATCTACAATCCAGCTAATCTAGATTTTCAGTAACTTATGCTGAGACCAAAGACAAGTACTTGCAAGCCAAAGCCACTACTATTAGGGTGCTGACATTTATTAAATAATATTTTAGAGGGTGAAAAAGTAAAGCTTAACCTTACCTCTATATAATACTAAAATTTAATTGGATAAAAATATTATCTGGGAGGAGGGTAGAGCTTTATAGTAAATGAATATTAGGTAATAAATATCAGAGCCCTTACCTACTCCTGCCTTATAAAGTTTATTTAAACTCTAGCACCCACTATATGGACTATTTATTGTACCTCCAGTTTTTTCCAAACTTCTAATTCAGATGGCCCAAAAGGGCTATAATCTGCTACTGGTCCTTATAGTTGGGTTCTTTTTCTCTAGTTACTCCTCTAGCAGCCTGATTGGTGGAGTGCTACCAAATACTTTGGTCTCATTTAGTTTTTTTAGTTCTTCAAATAATAATCTTTTATATAATACCATCAAAGATCTGTACTATCTCTCTATTCAGATTTTGCCAAATAGGCTTCTATATGCACCAACTCTTGGATCTACATAGCTATTTTACTTAGATTTTGTGTAATTTGTGCATCACACTATTGTTTCACAGCCTCTTAATACAAACTGATGTGACCAAAGTTACAGATGCTAATCTTTTGTTTATATACAATCTGCCATAACACATTTCATAAATTCAAATTTTTATTGCTAGTAGGATTTGAACTCTTGTCCTGCTGCTTAGAGTACAATAATTTATCAATTACACTAAGTCGTCACACCATCTCTGATATTATGTATAGCAATATTCAGATATATATTAGATGGTTTTAAATTTTAAATATATGGATTATATTGATTATTAGTAAATATGTATAGTACTAGTTCTTGTATATTATTTTTAGAAATAGAAGTTTTTTGTATATTATATACCTTGTATAGACTATTATGTATATTAGTTGAATATAATTGTGGTATGTCTAATTGTTCAAATGATATAGATGTAGATGAAAGTGAAGGGTATAGTAAAGATTTTGAAATATTTATTGTATTAAATAAATTTTATAGTAATATCTGTATTGTCTTTATTGATAGATTTAAATATCTAATTATTAGAAATTATTTGATTATTGTATAATTTGGTAGTAAGGATTATTCATTTGATAAATATATATGTACTTTATTAAAAGATTAGAAAATGATATTGTTATTAAATTTATAGTTTTTTATGTAATTTAAAAAAAATTTTAATATTTAGTTACAAGATAAATATAGTAAATTAATAAGAGAAAAATTTATTGTAGCATATAGTACTAGTAGTATATTGTCTAAAAAGTCTTAACTTAACTCTTATTAATTAACTATTAGATACTAATAGAAAACATATGATAATCTGACAACAGCTCAAGTTTCTAAAAAAAGGAACAAACAAAAGCAAAACAGCTAAATAGTTTAATTAAATCAAAGAAATGATATTAAAAAACTCCTAAAGCAGACTAGTTAAAGCAAAATACAGAACAGATAGTATTAACAGACAGATATTGAAAGTAGACCAACTAGATTGTTAATAGACAAACAAATTAAAAAGTAGATAGTAATAAAGATCTTGATAGACAAAGAAAGCTTAAGTCTAAATTTTGCAAGAATAATTTTAAAAATTTAAAGAAAATTTTGGTAAAATACTGAAAACTATTAAATAGACACAATATAGAAAATTTTACTTTAGAAAAATATTTAGATTATAAACTCAACTAGAATTAAAGCATTAAAAAGTTGCAAGAAATAGTATTATAAAGATGAAATTCAAGGATTTTTATCCAAGTTTATCAAAAAAAAAGAAACAAATGAAGGTTAGAGGTACTAGCAAACTTAATAAAAGTATATTACAATAGTAAAAAGCCAAGAACTATTAAAGAGGAAGCTTGTTGTATAAATATTATTAGTTATGACTTAGATACAGAGATGATTCAAAAACAAGATATATCTTCAGAATTTAAAAGAAGCTTTATTGAATGGAACTAGGATAACTAGACAATACTTTAAAAAGATCTAATTTTTTATATAGATAAATTATTATAATAATTTAGAAATAATATAGAAAGTCCTGATTATATAGGTATACAAATAGATTATAAAGAACAAATTATAATTAAAGAAGGCTTTACTAAAACAAAAAACTAGTCATTATTAACCAAACCAAAATTGATAGCAATTTAGTTAGCTATACTTGCAGCATCAAGCCAAAAAATATTAGAATATATACAGACAGTGCAATATATTTATACTACTGAAACCACAACCAACACAATATTAATTAAAATAGCAAAAGATATAATCATGAACAAAGAAACACATGCAATAATAGTAACACAAAAAGATATAAATACTGGACAACCCATATACAGATTTACCTAAGAAATCTGCCAAACTAACATCAAACTAACTAACAAAATCACAAACTGGCCATTCAAAACTACAGCAATATTAACAGCAATTCTAACACTAATAGCCATTACACCAATCAAAACAACACTAAAAATATTTACAACAGCAACCTACATCATCAATATATACCAACAATACAATATAATTAAATATAACAAGAAGAACATTATAACAAAAAACCAATACTGGCCATACTGGACCAATGTCTTTACACTTATAGCAAGAAAAAATATCCAATTAGAATTAATATTAATATTAAATGAATCTCTAGCACTTACAAAATTATATATCAAAACAATCTTCAATGCCAATACACAAGAAATAATATCACAATTCCAACAAGTCAACTACACAACATATAAACTTATATGGTTCTACCACACAACAATACAAAAAACAAGAAAACTAATCAGAAATATACAAAATGCAAAAAACCTAGCCATGTAGCACTTGCAAAATCAGACACAAAAGTAGACCAATATACAAAATATTAATTGAAAATTAATATACACATTTATCAACTACAATGACAAACCAACAGCCCAACAAACACATCCAACCCACTCCAAATTGAAGGCTTTCAAGCTAAAATTCCTTCTGGATGAACTGCCAACTCTACAAAATCTAAATAAACGAAATCTATACAGATACCAGAAACTCAATACAAAATTTGCAATGCAGAAGACGAATCAAATACACACTGGCTCATATGCCCAATGAACCCAACCAATATAAACACCTTTACATACAATATAGCTAGAAAATTTATAGATAAAAATCAAAAAAATACAACAACAAATAGTGAAAAACAAGAATTTATAGATAGATTTTTCAATAACTTCAACCTTATAGCCAATGGAAATACTATAATATTAATCCAAGATCTCATTACAAATGCGTTTAAACAAGACTTAAAATTGATTACACTTACTACAAACAAAACAAAACCCAATACAATCAAACTACTTCACAAAATTTGCAAAATGATCTACAACTAAATATAGAAAAACCACTGCAAAACTACAACTCAAACAACAAATAAAAACTAAACACAAAATTCAAACAACAATCCTATACAAAACACAAATCAACAAATAAACATAAATCATAATCCATAGCAAACAGCTCAGAATAAATAGATAAAATAGACTAAACAATACTACATGCATAACGCATCTCCTAACACAATATATCAAACATAATCTAAGTGAAGACTTGGTGCCTTCTCTTAGTAGAGCCTAGGTCGAAGGTAAATTAGCTTTAGTCGAAAGTTTTTAGATAGCTTAATTTCAAAATATATAAAAATATCTTGATATTAAATTGTAATAATAATACAAAATGTTATTAATAAAAAACTGAGATCAGGTCTCACTCTTTAAAAAAAAAAATATATATATATATTTATACTACTGAAATAGGTTTTCAAAAAAACTCTATTTTATTTCTATTAGAATAAATTAAAATTTTTTATATACAAGAGCAAATCTAATTTAGGTAGTTATATTCTTGTTTCTTCAAAAAATGTGGCAAAAAATTTTATCTTTTAAGCAAAATAAGTCAAAAACAATTTCATCTTCAAATTTTAATTTTAGATTTTAAATCTCAAAATAATTTCATTAGTATATATAGTATAGCAGCAATTACAAGTATAGAAAAGAAAAATATAATATGCTAAATAAACAATAGTTAAAACAAAAAATCATAATTTAGTGTGAAGAATTATAAAGCTAGCTAAAATAAAAGAGATTTAATTGAATTTAGTTAAAGTTAAAGAGTATAGCAATAATAGGTAGAATAACAAAGCAGATAGTTTAGCAAAACAAGGTGCTATAATAACTAATATAAATAAAATTATTTTTAACCTTCTAATTAGATCAAATGTTTTATTATATTAAGATAAAATCCTTATTGAATATTTGGTAAAGCAAGTGATAAAACCAATTTCAAAACAGATACAGATTAGAAAGAATCAAAAGCAATCTAAAGGATAAAGTAGTGTTCAAAAATGGATTAAAAATTTCAGTTAATCCAGGATTGATCTGAATCTATAATTCAGATTGAATCCGGGAGTGATTTGTGCCAATCTGATGGTTTGTCATATATATTTGTCACAATATAAGTGATAAATTTGAATTTATCATGTGATAAATACGAATTTATTACTTATATTGTGGTACAAAATGTGATATATTTAAATTTATTAGGCCATACAAACTTAATAAATTGGTTCTCATAACCCGGCCGGATCAAATTTCGCAAAATTCTTAAAAAAATTTTTGACTATATTTACTATCCGGGTGAAGTTTTTTTAGAAATTTATAAAAATTTTTATATGCTTTTTTATATATATAAAATTTTTTGAAAATAAAATTAAAAGCCGGGTTGCCGGATCATTTTTCAAATTTTATGTTATGAGAACCAAAAAATTAACTTTGTATAGCCTTATATGACAAATTCGAATTTATCATATAAAGTAATTATATAAAGATATAACCTAAAATTAGGCCCAATCCCACTCAATCCAAGTTCAATCTGACATTTTAGAGGCCAAACCTAATCTGACAGTTTGGATCCACACAAATCTGAATCTGATCTGTGTTGACTTTTTCGAACACTAGGATAAAGCCAGAAAAAAACTTTAAGACAAATAAGTGGATCTAGTTTTGAAAATAAATTAAAAGAAATAAAAGAATTAGATATACAACAATCAAGAAAAGCAAACATCTTGAAACTTTAATCAAGTAAGTAAATAAAAAACTACCAGTATTTCAAACAATAGTGTAAAGATGTTCAGATTTGTATTAAGATGCCAATTATATTATTTGCAACAAAAAGTTTAAGAAGGACCAAGATTACTTTGCAAGCTGCAAAAACTAAAAAGACAATTGAAAGATGACAAAAAAACTTGCAGCAAACATGGTATAGACAACTTTCTCAAAAAAAGCCCAAAATAGTGTAGATAAAGACTTATTAAAAAAATATTCTGAAGTGAGTTAAGAAAAAGAATATTTGAAGCAAAATCTAAGGTAATTAAAGAACAATACAAGAAGATGTAATAAAAAAATTAAGATTCTTTGCAATTAAAGAAAGAAGTTAAGATATATATTGAACTTGCTCTTACTATAATATAAAATTGCTTTATCAAAAACATATAGATAAGAAGATGCAAATTAGTGTGAAAATAAAAATTACTAAAGGAATTTTAACTAGAGATAAATGAGAACACAAGCTGACAGAAAAGAAGAAGAAGTTAAACCTAAGTATAGTTAAAACAGGATCTAATAAGAAGAGTTCAAAGATTGTTAATAATAAAAAAAGAAATAAGAAAATAGATAAAAAGAAGAAAAAAGAGGAAAATTAGAAATATAAAAAATAGATAGCATAATAGCTTTAGAAAATCAATTTAAAATAGTTGCAAGCCCTTTAGTATAGTTTGTATAGCTAATCTGATATTAGCTTTTTGGTTTTAAAACAAAAGTTTAGACCAGTATAACAGACTAATTCCAGATATTTACAAAATAACCAGAAGATATTTAACCTAAATATTAAGCTCAATATTATTATTTTTTTTTTTAATGTTAAGGTGACCACTTTGGGGTCTGGCATGTTTTATTGAACTTTGATTCAAATATCAGGGCAATCTACATAGGCTACTCCTGACTTTGTTACATTAACAAGGATACAACTAGCCATATGTACAACTTTTGGTTGTCTATTTAAGCAGTTTTGCATACATAACCTATATGAACTACACTAGCTGCTATACCTATAACTCTGCTAAGGAGATTATCTATTTAAACCCTCTAATCAACTTAGCACTGTCAGATATTCTCCTCAAAGAAGGACTGCTGAGAAGGCCCTTTAGAACTTTAAAGCAGATATACACTACCATATAGGAGTCCTTTATCTTTGTAGTAAACCTACTAGAGTGGTCTATATTCCACATATATATTATCTAGATTTTCGGTAACTTACACCTAGACTGTGGCCAAGTACTTGCAGCTTTTTATTTCCCTACCATTACCTATTCCTTGCTCTTGCAAAGTTCACTCAAACACTAGCACCCACTTTACGTACTATCAACAGTACTTTGATGCCAACCGTCAGTACCCCAAACTTCCAATCCAGATGGCCTAGGAGGGACCATCCTCTGGTATTCCAAATAATTCTTTTTTTCTCTGGTTGTCTGGCAGCCTGGTTGGTATAGTATTTGCCAAACACTCGGTCCTCATTTAGTTTGCCTTCGGTGTCTGGTTCCCCAGATAATAATTCTTTACATAGTGCTGTTGAAGATCTGTGCTACCTCTCTACTCGAGACTTCCTAAGCAGGCTTCCGTATTCCCGATCCCTTGGATTTATTTGGCTGCTTTACTTAGATTTCATATAATTCATATAGCATACTATATTTCACAACCTCCCAATACAAGTTGGTAAAACCAAATTTACAGATGCTTACCCGATTGATATGTCATACAGTTTTACTGTAATGCATTTCCGCAAATTCAAATTTCGTCGTTAGTAGAATTTGAACTCTTGTTCTGCTACTTGGAGGTGCGATACCTTACTAACTATACTAAGTTGGCACACCTCTTAAGCTTAATATTATATAATTTAGTTATATAATAATCTTAATAATCTAGGTGAGCACAAGACTACTTTAGTAGATTTAGATCGCAAATAAATTAGTCTGAGCTTTTATTCTTGCTATATAGTTTAATTTTATTTGTATTTTTACGAATTGTAGTAATATTCACATTAGTTGATTATTTAATTAGTGGTTACTATTATCCAATAAAATTATTAATAAAAATATAAGCAAAGCCTTACTTTAATACCAAAAAAAATCTTTATAAAGGATCACTAACAAGATTGCCAAAAAGAAAAAAATTATTTCTTGCTAGTATTTTTTATCTTTATGAATTTTTAGTAATAAATAAAAGCTTTATATTTATTATATTTAATTTAAATTTTATATAGATAATATTTAATATTACTTGGCATCAGTATTTTTATCTTTGCAAATTTTTGATAATAAATAAGAGCCTTATATTTATCTTTTTTTTTTTTTTTTTTTTTACAGTTTATAGAATAATCTCATTGGTTGGGGGTTTTCCCTTTATTATTAAAGTATCTACAGGCCGTATTTTTATATAAGGGTTTACAGTAACATATCAATGAGGCTACAATAAGCTACACGTACAACTTTAGTCATTGTCTATTTAAGGGTTCCGCCCGTAGGTTCTCCACTCATTGCCATACCTAAGATCTGCTTGTGAGTCCCTATTTAAACTCTCTGATTTTCAATATTATTCTGCTCACATAATCTTTAATTTAGGTACTTAGTCCAACCTTCAGACTACTTTACCTGTGAGGTAAATTCTACTGAAGGAGGTAGTTCCCACAGCCACACCTTATTCAGATTTTATTGCGCTAGAGGTAATTCTATATTAGGTAAGACTAATCCTTTCCACAAATGTCAGCGATATTTTTCACATTTCTCACTATAGTAGTGTCTGCGCTCTGCCATACTGGTTTTCTTCCAGGAATTCTTTAAACCAAACGTGTACTTTCATATAGACTTCTACAGGGCTTCGCGTATGATTATAGGTTCCTTTTAGGTTACAGAGTATTCTACCTCCAGCCAAACTCGAACTGTCAACCTTGTCTGTGGGAAGACAGGAGCTTATCCATTAAGCTATGGGACCCGAACCTCTGCCTTATATTTATCTTTTTTAACTTTAATTCATTTTAATAATATTATTTACTAGTATTTTCTATTTTTACAGATTTTTAGTAATAAATAAAAACCTTATATTTATTTTTTTAAACTTAATTTTATATAGATTAGGCCATGCAAAATTAATTAATTGATTTTCATAACCTAGCCGGGTCGAAATTTGAAAACTTGTAAAAAAATTTTTTATATGTTTTAATAACTGGGTGAGTTTTTAAAAAAAAATTTATAAAAATTTTATAAAATTTTTATATATAAAATTTAAAAAAAAAAGCCGGCCAGCCGGGTCTGTTTAAAAATTTCATGTCATGAAAATCAATAAATTAAATTTGTGTGGCCTTAGGTTCAATAAACTGTAAATCTTTTTATATAATTAGAAAATTTTTTGAAATAATAAAAAAATAATAAAATAAATTTAAATAAAAGAATTTGTAAAAATTAATATTTAGCTAATAAAAATACTCTTTTCAACAATTATTTGTATCAACCTTTTACTAAAAACAAGTTGAAGATTCAAGGCTAGAAGTTGATAATAATTTAAAGTTTTCTTGATATGAACTGTTGTTAATAAAGTCTTTAAATATAATATATTAAAGAGTAAGCATTTTAGACAATTTGCAAAGAGGTTAAGCCTTATTTTTTGTGTTTCTTGAGTAGACTTCTCTTTGTATTTAGAATCTAAACCAAAGAAGTCTCTAAGAATAGCAAGTAAAAAGAAGACTAAAGATTGGTTGAAGATAAAAGACTATGAAGAACTCTTGAAACAACACTTTAGTTAGAATACTTGCAAAAACATGTTATCTTGTTGCTTTTGTTTAGCTTCAAAATTTTCATCAAAAAGTGAAGAATTTAGCAAAACTATTTCAAAAGATCAGCATTGTTTAATACTTCTATATCAAGAAATTAAATGATGACAAATCAACACATATAATTTGGTGAATGATCACAAGTTATATAGAGTTTAAAATTCTTATACTTTCGAATAATAATGTAGATTTAATAGGAAGAGTTAAGTAAAGTGTATTGGGATAAATAAGCTTGTCACTTGTATATAATTTTTAGCCTTTAGTATAAGTTATAATACAGTTTATTTTAGTTTAGATTTTTGTTAAGACACTCACACTTAATAGTAGATTATTACTCTGTATAGGTAGAAGTTTTTGTCTAGTTAGCAGGTTTTCTTTTGTTTAGCAATAGTTTTTTTAGGTTTTAGTATAGGGTTTTATTTTTTAGTATTAGTATTCATTTTCTTTAATATATTGATTTTTATTATATCACCCTTTTTCATTTTCTATTCTTTTTTTTTCTCTATAAAAAAGTATTATCAGTTTGGCAGCATTCTATTGTAGAGTATGAATCTTGACAGGGCAGGCAATAGCCAACCAAGGAGTTCAGTAGAAATATCTGAAAAAGGCCAAGTATTGCTAAGCAGGTCATATTTAAATATAACACAGCAGTTTAATAGTTTATACTAACTGTGAATAGATGTTATTCCTTAAATTGTAATACAGACAAATTTGCCTGCGTTTATTTTTTTAAACTTTATTTTTTTAATAAAATCTTAAATATT
>CAJVPZ010002039.1:0-13156 GCA_910592135.1 Racocetra fulgida | reverse complement strand
TCACTGGAGAATCATCAAATAAAAGAAAAAAGTGTAGCAACTTAGTAAAGTTGGTAAGTTGTCACACTCTCAAGTGGCAAAACAAGAGTTTGAATTCTACTAGCAACAAAATTCGAATTTACAAAATGTATTAGAAAAATGTATCCTATTAGATTTTAGAACCTGTAATAGGGTTGCACCAGCTTGTACTAGGAGATAATAGAACATTTAGTGTAATGTATAAATTATACAAAATCTAAATAAAGCTACCAAATAAAACCAGCAGATTAACAGAATATAAAAGTTCACTTGGCAAGTTCTAAATAAAGAAATAGTACAGATCTTTAATAATACTATATAAAAGATTATCATCTGAAAGTAACAAGAACCAAATAAGACCAAAGTGTTTGGCAAAAGCACTCTATCAACCAGATTATCTAAGAAGTAACCAGAAAAAAAAACCTAATTGTAGAAATCAGAAGCAGGCTATAGCCCTTTCAGACTATCTAAATTGGTAATTTGGAGTAATAGAAATACAGAAGATAGTTCTAAAGTTAGTATTGAGGTTTGAGTGAACTTTGTAAAAGCACAGAATAGGTAATAGTAGTGGCTTCAGCTTACAAGTACTTGTCCTTGGCTTGGTATAAGTTACTGAAAACCTAAATAATATATATGTAGGACATGAATCACTTTAGTAGATTTACCACAAGGTTAAAAGATCTTCTTATATAGAAGTGATGTCTGCTTTAAAGACTTAGCAGGCCTTAGTGACAGATTTCTCTTTAGGCAAGATATCTGATAGTATGAAGTCAATCAGAGAGTTTAAATAGAAGATTCACAAGTAAATCTTAAATATAGCAAGTAGTGGATAATTATAAATAGAAATAAATATAGTAGAGCCTTTAAATAGACAATAATTAAAGTTGTATATGTGGCTAACTATACTTTTGTTGATGTAATAAGATTAGGTGCGATCTATATAACTATGCTGGTATCAACTCTAAAGTTTAATAAACTGTGCTAGACCTGTGAGTAGTCACCTTAACATTAAAAAAATATATTAATATAAAAAAGAACATTTTTTGAAATTTACTTTATGATATCAAAAACACTATACTATTAGATTAATTATATATACTGTCTTCTTTAAAGACTTTAACAATCAAAAACACTATGCTATTATGTTAGATTTATGTTAATATATACACTATCTCTTTTAAATACTTAAACAATTATAATATTAATTTAATTAGCATATTGGCTAATTTGTGAAATTGATAATAACTTTTAATTTACTAAACTATTTTTGATGATTTTACTACCAAAATATTCATATCAATAAAACAATTTAATAAATTCAAAATTATTAAAATCTGATTATAGAATCTTGAAATCATTAAACTTTTATATGATTTTACTAGTAATTTTACTATATAAAATATCTTTGATATTGAATAACTTTTAATTTACTAATTTATTTTAAATAATTTTACTATCAAAATGATCATCTCAATAAGATGATTCTAATAAATAAAAAATTATTAAAATCTAATCACAGAATCACAAGATTATTAAAAATCAGTATATATATAAATAATCAATTAAAAATAGATAGCATATATAAATTTATATAAGCAATCTATTTCTTAATTAATTGTCTATATGTATATTGATTTTTAATGATCTTATAATTCTATAATTAGATTTTAATAATTTTATATTTATTAAAATCATTTTATTGAGATAATCATTTGATAATAAATTATTTCAAATAGACTAATTGAACAAAAGTTATTTAATATTAAAAATATTTTATATAGTAACTTAAAAATTACTAATAAAATCATACAAAATTTAACAATCTCAGAATTCTGTAATCAGATTTTAACAATTTTGGATTTGTTAAAATCATCCCATTAATACAAACATTTTGATAGTAAAATTATCAAAAATGATTTAATACTGTAGATCAAAAATTACTAATTTTACAATTCAACCAATATATATATATATTTTTTCACTTATGCAAAGTCATGCCAGTAACTTTATTTATTTAAGCCATCATCTCATAGAAAATATAAAATAATAAAACTATATTTCTGATATTTTATAGCTACTTAATAGCTAACTAATAATTACTAAAGTGTCTATAGATGATTTGTTATACTGGCAAGATATGATCAATTAAAATAATACTCTAACCAGAAGGCTTGTCCAACCATCACTCTACAATAAGATGTTACTGATTTGATAATATCTTCTTGTAAAGAAATGAAAGAAAAAAAAAATTTTTAAAAGAAACACAAAGATATAGAAGAATATATTAAAAAATATATGCAAAAAATAAATAGGGTAAGGAAAAAATAAGAAAAAAACTAAACTAAATATAAGATTTTTCACTTGCACCAAATGGTCACAATTATAAGCTTGTATTAGACTTTATAAAAATTACATACTACTATTTAAACTAATCTCTATTCTAATTTATATAATTAGTATATTTAAGATAAGAAAAAAACTCTTTACAGAATAAAAAAAAATAACTTCTTCAACATCAATATTGTAGAAAGTTTGGAAGAATCAGAAATTCACACCAACAAATCAACCTATATAAATAAGATTATAAATTTAATTTTATTATAGTGGTTATTGAAAACAAATTACAAGTAGATTCAAGACAGAAGTTCTTCATTTTGATTTTTTTTCTATACTGATTTTAATGTTTTTTTCTATTTTTTTAAATACTCAAATTAAAAAATTAATAGTCATATAGTTTGGAACATATTTACTGCTATATAATTGAATAAAGTTCTTTTTAATTTATCAAACGTATATACAACAAATTCAAAATAAAAAAAAATAAAAAAATTTATCAAACGTATTAAAATAGTAAATTAGAAAATCAACAAAGTCTTGAGTTCTATTAATTATATTTGGATGCTTTTTATTCAATTCGTCTCAATGAGACGAATCGTATAGTATAAAAATTATTTGGTTCTGATTAGTAGTTGGCGAAATATCTTAACAACGCCAGGGTGTAGGATCGATTTTACTGTCACATGATTTTCCGACGCATATCAGCCAATCAAAGATCAATTCAAAACAAACGTTCGCTTTGCAAAAATCGCATTTATCTCAAAATTTAGTCTAGTAAACCATCCTTGGAGTCCTAATAAAAGATTTTCTTGTGCAATTTTGCTATATTATTTATATTATTTTTCTTCCTAACCTTAGCCTAAACCCTAATCCAAATATAAAAGATGCTTTTAGCTCAACAACGTTTGTTTTCCGAGTATCACGTGACAGTAAAATCGACCATACTCCCTGTCAAAATTAAATAAAATATCTTCGTTTTTATGATTTATAAAAAAAATGGTTATAATGGATTTTTTACTAAGTAAATTGACTTTATATTAAATAAATACGTATTCGCGGCACAGACTCCTATATAATTTTAAATTTTGGATAATTTTGGATAATTTTGGATAATTTTTTATTTGATTGGCTGATTAACATGTGATAAAATGTCCGTATTTGGTAAAATCCCTGACTGTATTATGTATGTATGCAATAATGAAATGCCTAGGTAATAATTTTGCTTTATAGTACTTATTATGTATGCCGGCAATGCAACGCTATAGCGGTAAATTATAAAATCTTTTTTATATCCTTGTAAAAAGTATTAAGAAATATCATCCTTTCCCTCGTTTGTTCAACGCCGTGTTTTCGTAAAATGTCTCCAAATTGTGTGTCATCCGTTGACGCATACAGGATGGCATCTTCTTCGCTATCCCAAAAAAATTTTTCGTTGATTGCTAAAAATTATAAACAATTTATTATTTTGGATATATTAAAAATAAAAACATGGTATTGAATGTCTATAATCGGAAATCATGTGAATTCATTTTTTCAATCTCATGCAAATTTTTTAAAAAAGATTGAAACCTCAAATTTATCAGCCACACGACCGCCGAGTATATCTATATTAAAAAAAGCAAACCGATTTTTGTTCATTTTTGATTTAAGACTTTGATTTCAAATCTTAAATCATCAAAATTAGCTGATTTTATTTAGTTATCTTTTTAAGGTTCATAAACAAAAAAGGATTTGCTTGATTTCCGAATGTTACCAACACCGTATTAACAATGAATGCTTACCGTTATTACTTAGGTAATCTCTTGTAGCTGAGAAATTACATGAAGTATCGCCTAGTATTCGAATCACCTCAGTCTTAGGAACATGGAATTCTTCAGACAATTCTTTAACTTTAAGCAAAAATTCTTCATCAACAGCTGAATATCTCGAACGTTTGGATGCCGGTTGTTCCCGCACATCCTCATCAGTGCGACGCCTTTTGCCTAGTTCTAAGTTTCGATGAGTTGGGCGAGGTTCAGTAAAGGAATCTCCAGAAATTGTTTCAAAAGACTCAGAAACGTCAAATTCTTCATCTAACGAAGTAAATTTATTTATTCTCGAGTTTTGTGATAAAGGACTAGTCAGCTCTGCTAAATCATCGTCATTTGCATCTGTGATTTCATTCTCTTGATTTTTTCTTATAGCAGATTCTAGTATTTTTTCAGTTGCTAAATCATCTGAATCTGCATCATGCAATGTAGGTGAATTATTGGCTGACCGGACTTTACTTATTGTTTGTGCATTGGGGGTAGCATTGATATTGCCCACAAACTTTCTGACCGCCCGAGAACGCCACGCCTGCCACGTATGTCGCGGATTCTTGAAATTTAGGAATATTAAGTAACGACTAGGTAATTAAATATAGAACAAATATCCGCCTTAAAATACATACAATTTTTTCAAATTTCTTATATATTTGATTTCCTCTAAGTCCTTCAGATATTGACTCCAGATAATTTTCCAAGTCTCTATCATCTTGTACTGTAAAATTACGTCGACTAGATATACCCCATTAGTTAAAACGTATAAAAACGATAGATTAAAAATGATATAATCGTAAAGAATTAATAAAATATACTTACCCGGATCTTGAGCCAGAAATGACCAATTCATAACTACTTGGAGGTCTTAATCTTCCTGCATTAATCGAATCCAGTACAAATTTATAATTAGTTACTTTATCAATTCCTTGCATCGGTATTTGTGTTTTTGTAGGGTCGCCAAGAACAAAATCAGCATCGCAGTAATTTTCAGTGACTTCGCCACCATGCTCCTGCGGATTAAATTTTTTTTTTGTTAAAAAAAAAAAATTTGTAGCCTCTTCAAAGCAAGTAATCTTACTAATAACATATACCATAACTTACTTTTATTTTTTCCATCAGAGTATGTCTTTGGGGCACATCACGTTTGACGCCGAATGTAATGGGCTTTTCATTATTAATGAATAGTAGAAGTCTTGGCTCAGAACTTCGTGCATGATTATTGAGTCCATTAGACGATGTTGCTGACTGTGAGGTTAAACTCATGTTTTTTTCTTAACCTTCAATCGTTTCAGCGATTACTGGAATATATATATTAACCAATAAAAACACGTGATATGCTAACCAATAAAATACACATTTAATGATCAACCAAAATAACAAGAGTTTAATGTTTAAACGCGTTCGTAAAGACAAGAATAAATTTCACTTCAAAGGTTATATAGAACGCGCTTATAAATGATGAGTTTGTAAGTTTATCAACTTGACTCTCTTCGCCCAGGAGCCAAGACAGTCTCACAGTCAGAGTCTATGAATGTCAAAATTGGTAGTCAGTGCAGTCACGGATGGATGACTAATATGTACAGTACGTACATACCAGTCGATCAAGATGTCACACCTAATTTTTTATCATATGATTTTCATAAATTACGAAATCATGTTTTTAAATTTCTCCCCAAGTCTCTACAGTAATGATTTTATTTTTGCTTAAATCTTTTAATTCAACGCATAGTTCGTCCTTGGCAATAAAACAAAATTACAATATTTTAGTACTTCGTTCTTTTTGTTAAAAAGCTTTCAAAATCAGAGTAAAGTTGTTAAGAATATTTATATTACATAAAAATACCTTCGTAAATCAATGAATGTGAAGCTCTATTATACCGCTGGTACTATAAAATATAAAATAAAAAGCTATCTTTAGAGGCGAGATTCTTTTTGGTTTATTTTCTATCTTATTTTATACTTAACCACAATGTAATTGCACTATAACTCATGAGTGCAATTTCCTTTTATGAAACCCTTGAAACTAGTGATCGAAAACAGGCTACTGTTGCAATTTACCATACTACTAGTATGTAACCCGTCGCATAGGTAGATAATCGGTTTGCTTAATTCAACTTAAATTTGAGTTAACTCGATTTTAATACGTAGTAACCCTTTTTAATACGTAGCAATCGGGTTTATAGTACGTAAATAAAAGTTTAATTTGTTGTAAAACATTAATAAACCCGGGTTTAAGATCAAATTCGATTTTATTTATTAATATGAAAAAAATATATATATGATATACTGCAATTATTTTCATTCAATTCGGATTTTTGCATTTCCAATATCCCGAGCTTCGCATACATGGGCGTTTAAAAATATGAATAATTTACAGCAGACAATATGGCAAAATGTTTTTAATATTAAGATCAGTAGAAATATAATCCCAAAAATCATTATTACGATCATTATAATAAGCAACGACCTTTAATATATTTTCGATGTCGTAATTCTGTCGGAAGACTAAATATTTAAGTTTTTATACAGGTTATTCTAAACATGACAGTGCATGCATCGTGTAATCGTGTAACAATGAAAGATTTTACTTAATACAGTAATAAGAGATATATGAAAATCGAGTGTCGATCACTCAAATTTCATAGTAAAAAATTTATTCACCTGATCTGCGTGATACTGATACGTGCGTACGTACGTACGTACGTATCAGGATATACAATACATGCGGATAAGACCGAAATCTCGGTACACAACAATTGTAGGCAATTGTAGGCAACAAAAATATATATACATTGAATATCAAACATAAGAACACGTGTACGAATTAACGCATTGTACAAAATTATTTATAAATGATTAATTAAAATATTTATGCATATAGCTTGCTTTTAAGACTGATATTTAATGATTGTGATAATGGACCATAGTCCTTGTAATTCAATTTTATCTCCTCATATAAGCTTGAGAACTAGAATTCTTTGATACATTTCGTTTAAACCCATTGATCAAATCTATGACAGTAGGATAAATCTGGTCTTTTAATTTGTATCCATCTGGTCTAATAGATCCAGTCTATATAATTAAAATTATTATAAATTAGTTTAAAATTAATTAATCGAAAGTTAATAGCTAATTCGACTGAAACATACCCAGTTATCAATTTGAGTTCCTGGCTTGAATTTGAACATAAATAAGAACCAGCCAGGAGTCTTAGTATCAAGACAGAATCCATATTCAGATTGTTTTGGATTAAAGGTTAAAGATATGTCAAGAAATTCATCTAAAGTTTCAGATTCAAAGGGTAAGTAAATGAATTAAATGAATTATAACAGAAAAAATAATATATAATAATATATAATCACTGATCAAAACTTACTTAGTGATTTCTCCGAAGCTTTGAATTTCGGGTGACTTACTAAAGCCTCAACTTTCTGAGCTTTGGCTTCTACATAATCTACGATTAGTTCATCTAAATCGGAATAAACATATTTTCCATTTTCAACTTCAAGTCTACGTCCAATTACGACCCCACTTTTATCTTTTTCAACAACATCTAAAAATCATATATTCCAAATCATTTGTAAATTAGAAATAATTACTAAATAATATTCATAATCAATTTTACCTACCAATATGCTGATAAATATTATCGTATAGTTTCCAAGTAATACTTATATAATCATAACCTTTGGATGACGGCCGAATTACCAACGAACCAGGTTGCTTATCACTAAGATAATCTTGCGCTTCTGCATAAGTAAACGGCTTGAACATTGGATGTGGTATCATACGTGTATGAAGTTTAGGAGTAATTACATTCCTTGGTTTTGCTAAAAGTACAATTTAAATAAACATTACTCTATTTGCTATGTAATTAACCATACAATACGTGAATAAACATTACTTTGTTTTGAAGTTTGTTCCCTTGCCTCTGCATCATAATCGTAATCGGAATCTACTGAACGTTGGGATTGAAAAGTTTGCTTCCCATTCACATCCCGCGGACGGCAACTTAAAGTAACAGAGAATTTCATTTTGTCAATGGACAAAACTTTTGCAAGAATTTGTTGATCCACATGAAATCTTGATCGTAATTCCTGCGACTCTATTCTGTGATCCGCGACATAACCAATAGTAATTGTGCCATCTAACCCTGAATCAAGCTGACATTTGAGTGCTTTGTCATCAATCTTATAAATATTCACACAAACAATTAAACCTTCGTATAAGGTTTCATCAGTTTCTCCTGTTATCATTTCAAATATTTTTTCAGGTGTAGGTATTTCAAAAGGCACTCGAGGATCCGCATAAGGTTTCATCATTTCATTTTTGATATTATGCAAAATCAATTTTGTTGGAGACTCATAATATTTCGAAAGACTTTTAGCATAATCCTCCAAGATAAGATCGTTAAGCCTTTCTGGTTCCGCTGATAATTTTTTAAGAAAATCGCGACGATTAGGTTGTTGCAATTCCTCCTCTGCTTCATCATCGTCCATATCAAGAGCATCTGCAGCCATTTTACGTGCTAAAATGTAATACGTAGGGTGAATACGAGTATCATCAAATGGATCTACCGGCTTTGGTCGAATTCGAATAAAACCGGCACAATTAGCGTACACTTTTGGACCTAATTGATACAATTTATTCAAATCCTCCCTTCTTGCCACATCTATTAGATCAACGCCATATCTTCTGTCCATGTCAACAGTCTGGCCCTAACATAGCAAGAAATTAAACAAAATTGAATTCATTTACGATTGAATAAAATCAATAGCACAAATTTTAGTATGTCTTACCTCAATTAAAATTCTCTTATACAATGCATCGACTTTTCGTGGTCCTAATCCACTAACGTATTGTAGTAGGTCACTTTTGTAAGGAGAATTTATCACATCATTTATATCAACACCAATTTCATTCACGATATTTATGAAAGCTCTTTGTAAACATTCGAGCTCTTTTTCTTTTGGCAACTAAAGGAAAAACAACAAAAGTGGTTTAAAAAAAAAAAAGTGACTAATATCTAACAACAAATGTATTTTTTTTTTTATTTCCATACCAGGCTTTGTAGTGAATGACATTTTATAGAAGTGATTGATTCTTCAAGCGCAGCATATTCTTGAACAGGATTCTGTAACGTTCTCGCCAAAGATATGCAGTACCTGACAACTTCGTTATATTCAGAGTCTGGATAATCATGTCTCCCACGAGATGAAAGTCTATATATTTTGGCAACCTCATCATCAATAACCATTACTGGAGTTTCTTCACCACCATGATTTTTGTAATATCCAACCACATCTTGAACATTTTCTAACAAATATTTCGTTCGATTATCGTAAGAACGTAATACAATAGCAATTGGTTTATGTTCACGCATAAACACGTAAAAATCGTAAAAATCTTTTGACTCTTTGTCTCGAAGATCATTGAATCGTACATTATCTAAAAGCCGTCCACTCCTGTCAAGGCAAACACATTCGATAGGGTGCCGGCCGCCTGGACCCCATGAAACAGCCATTATTCGTTTTTTGTCATCATCTTCATAGTCATCATCTTCTTCTTCTTCGTCATCCCAACTTGTTGTAAGTTTAAATGGGGCCACGTTTAATTTCTTTTGAATAATTACGGGTTATTTCAAAGCAATGTAAATTATGGAATCTTTATGGCGTTACAAATAAAACAAATTTCATGAAAAAATACAAACAGATTCGAGGCCAAGCATGCATTGTCTCATTATCCATTGTTCGGCATCATCTTTAAGTCGTGCTTTAATCCATATGTCAATTATAGGGCATAATACTTTATTATAAGCTGCATGAACCGCATCAATGCGGTATCTATCCCACCTTTGACCAGTTTGATTTCCCCGATTATCCCCAACTATATGCTTTTCAAGAACATCAAGAAAATCATATTCACGCTCCAGCTCAATTTTAACCTTGAGTATGCCGCGATCCTCGCCTCTCATGATTTTAGCAAACAATCCTGAATTTCTAAATTTACTAATCGGTTTCCTTAAGTATCTATAAGGCTAAATAAAGTGAATCAAAAGTATGTAAATATAGACTACCAAATCCAGTAACCTTAATGTAATTGAAAATTTAAAAACTCACCCAACATTCATGATTAATGTCAATATCTTTATGTGGTGCTGGAGTTACAACTATAATACCCTGCTCAAGAACGCGTCTACGAACAAACTTTCGGAAAGAAGGATCGAATCCAATATCCTGAGAAAGCATTTTCACGGCATCTAATTTCGATACAAAAAATTGAATTATCATCCAAAGATATTCAATTGCAACGAGGCGGCTAAGTTTCAGGTTTACCTGCAAGCGCGAGCTCGACAGGGTCTAAGTTAGTGAATTCCGCTTTTCTAGTATAAGCTGAAGCAAATTCTTTTGCCGCATCCTGCGGCCCATCATCAATTTCACGAGGATAGTGAATCTTTTTTCCAAGATTTAAGCTTTTTCCAAATTCTTGTACTCGAACACCGATTTTCTATTAAATAAGCATTCGTATGTTAGAAATAATTCAGATCAATAATAGATAAGTGAAGAAAATATCCTTACGAAAACTAATTTGTCAAGATTTCGACTCATGCATTCCTCATAAAATGACACTTTTTTCACATGTCGGCGAGAAGTTAAAGCGGCAACAATTTGTTGAGAATATTGATGGTGGATATATCCATGTAAATCCGAGAGCGCCTCAATAGAAGATGCCTCAGATAGAAAAGTTTTAACGTATTCATCTTCGATACGATATTTTTTAATAGTGTCTTTAATTTCTTCACGTTTTTTAATAAACAATCTGTATTTATATTCAAGATCATAAATATGCCATAAATCTGCTCGTGTAAGAATTTCTTGAGGTGGTCTTGAAAAATCATCATCAAATTCTGCGATGTAATCTCGACGATACGTATATATATAGGGGACCTATCATATCATTGTGAAATTATAAGAAACTGTTAATTTAATGTATAAAGTAATTATCTGGAGAATAATCTTGATTTAATTATTACCTCAAAGAATTCTTGCCCCAAACATTTTAATACACGTTTAATGGCCACCATAAATTGATTAGTAGGTCGTAGTTCATTAAAATATGCCAAATCTTCAGAGATCATTTTAGTAGCCTCTTCTATTTCAAAATCAGTTAACTTTCGACCTTGATCAATATCTGATCGGAGCTATGAATATATAGTAAGACAAAATATGATTAATCAATCAATTAAAATTCAAGTCTCCCATCAAGTAACTATCAAACATCCCTAGTTCTCCCCTTTGAAATGTTTTGGAAAGACAACTGTAGGTAAAGATCATATTAAATAATTAAAAGACAAAACAAAACGTACTAGCATTCTTTCTGGAAGATCTGTATTCTTAATACGTATATCATCACTGGTCATCTTTAATCGCTTAAGAGCACTATCGTCTAAAATTGCCTCCAAACCTTCGGTAGGTTCAACATCCATATCTTCCTATAATATGTCGAATTTGATATGTTGAATTCGCTTATTATAATAAGCTTGAAATGAAATAATTATTTATCAGAAAGAAAGAATAATACCGGATTGTCGAAAGCATATGAATATTTTTCATCAAGGTCTTGAAAGACCTCCTGCCAAAGTTTTTCCGGTCTATGAATCAAAAAGTTAGAAAAGATGATAAAAATAAATGAATTTACATAATAACAATTATATTTAAACATACTCGCTCATATCATCATAATATTGTTTAGAATAGGAACTTCGACCTCTTTGGCCAGTATCACCTTCATCAAATGGAATATTATCATCCTCATCATCATCAACAACAAAATCAGAATCGTTCCCGAATTGATCTTCCATAGCATCTTCGTCGTCAAAAATCTTCCTAACATCATCTCGACTTTCATGACGACCTCGCTTAAGACGTTTGAAGTTTTGCTGTTAAAATGCGAAAACATCGAATTAGTTATATTGATAAATGAAAAAAATTAGAATTACAAACTTTTTAAGAAATTACCTCACTTCTGGACCTGCTTTCTCCTATCAATTCCAATTCATCATCAGATATATCATCAACTAAAAATATATTACACTTGTAAGAAATTTTTATGAATGAAAAGAAAAGCAATGAAGAATCGTAATAATGTCTTAATCTTACAATCAATACTCCTTTCCCTTTTTCTCTTTTTTTGTTTTTTTTTCTTGCGTGAAGAGCGATATATTTCTTCGTCTTCGTCCTCTTCGTCTTCGTCATCGACAATGAAATCTTTTGCAACCTATCAATCGAAACGGTAAGAAGTTATTTCGGTAAAACTTTGGTTGATATTTCGTAATCTGTTGAAGAGTACCTCTTTGGCTGCTTCTTCGTCAGTTTCCTCCTCTTCTTCCGAGGAATCGATCGGAGCCATAACGTCGACTCCCTCGTCACCTCCCTCATCAACTCCTTCTCCAGGTCCTTCTTCAACTCCTTCTTCAACTCCTTCTTCTTCTATGTCAGGCATAATTTCAAAAGACGTTTGTTTGATAACGATAAATGGTTTTCAAATATGAAGAATTCTATCTATTTATAATATGGCACAGTTCAGACCTTATATAGATTAACTAATCAGAAGCATGACTATTATGTCAGATGATCATCATCAAATATGATTGGTTGATTTTTTAACGATAATAATCTTTCCGATATCTGATATGATATGGCAATATATAGCGATAGTGTTTAAAAACAAATTTGATTGTATATAGATCCAAATTAGATTAAAGAATTAATTTGGTTTTTCTAATATGTATTTAACTTTGAATACCAGAAGTAAATTGCTTTGTTTTATCGCAAATTTAATTAGAGGCCCCTATCAACCTATTTGGATTGCTTTTATATTCATGTTGTAGTGATATTAGCGAGGAATCATATTAAAAATTGAATATACAGTCAGACCTCGTTATAGTCACTCTTGATATAGTCACAACCTTGTTATAGTCACACTATTTTTTAGTCCTA